>OZ023152.1:20863559-21087886 GCA_963675895.2 Styela plicata
CGCGGATTTCATCGCCTGCAAGCCGAAGGGGATAGCCACCAATAAGATTCGAACTCATGACCACTAACCTATGACACCAGTGACGTAACCGCTGAGTTAAGGCGGTCGGCGTCCGTCCGGTCGTATCAAAATCGATTCAATCTTGCAACCAATGGTACGTCATGAATGATAAAAAATTACTGAGCATAAATTGGCTAATGCTTTTGCGCTAAAGCCATTGCAGAAGTCCTTGCTTTCAATAATAAGGGCAAAAGCGAAGTGTGAGAGCTTTAGCATTGCCCTGATGTAATCTCTAAGCAGCAACTATCGATATTCGAAATCACGACCTACGACCTCTGGTTCAGGAGCCCATTACTTTAACATTGAGCTGTAGTGGCCTGTCTGCCGCCAACTCAATTGGCGGAAAGTTTTATTTACAAGAATAAATGAATGCACATCTGGTTGTGGTAAAACTGTATATTGGGCCATTCACCGTTAATAGCCACCAGCGAGGATCGAACTCACGACCCCCGGTTTACAAGACCAGTGCTCTAACCACTGAGCTATGGCGGCTCACTTAACAACCAGTCCATAGCGAAATAAGTAGGGATCGATATTTATAATCTCTCATTTATTGATATTATATTATAGCAGAAGTCCTCGCTTTCAATAATAGGGGCAGAAGCGAAGTGTGCGAGGGTTCATAATTGCCCTGACGTAATCTATATGTGTCTTCAGGCGTTGCATGTTGGGAAATTTAGCCTTGTCAAGAATAAGTCGCAGATGATTCATGCTTAACAAAAGATGAGTCGAACGAAGTTGCCTTATTCCGTCTGCCGGCACACATGGGATGTGTGTTTGCGATCTTCAAATTAGACCCATCCACTATACCGAACACTGAAATGCGCGAATCTTGTAAAGTTGCAGTGTGTATTGCGAGTCACAGTGGTGTCTCAGATTAAAGCTTTCAGCAAAACACTTTGCTGAAAGGCAACCGCAGAGCATCTGTAGAGATAAAAACATATCAGAATATAAAAACATGACACTTTAGTGGTGGTAAATGAACGCAAAAGATTCGCATCTGAATTTGGCGATCTCTAAAACGTGGACCAAGGGAACGAAGGTAGCCATCAGTGAGATTCGAACTCACGACCTCTGTTACCGAACAAATGATATACAAGATTAAATAAACGCACAACTGGGTAAGGTAAAACTGTATTTTATACCATTCGCCGTTATGGGCCACCAGTGAGGATCGAATTCGCGATCCCTGGTTAACAAAATCAGTGCTCTAACAACCGATCTATGATGGTCGCTTAGGTCAATTCAGTATGGAAATAAGTAGGGATCGATATTTATAATCTCTTAATTATTGGTATATTATTATCGAAGAAGTCTCCGCTATAACGAAGGACCATTAGCGAAGTGTCCGAACTTTAGAATTGCCCTCATCGACGCGATCTATCAGTGACCCATACTCAACAAAATCCTCTTTGACTAAGTTGTTTTGATATTTTTTTTATGAATTGGCTCTTCCTTGATGTAGATTATACGGTCGGGCTTTTAAACACTCAAAAGAGAAAGAGATAGTCAACAGTGAGATTCGAACACACGACCCCTCGTTTACGAGACCAGTGCTCTAACAACTGAGCCATGACGGCAGGTGAAAGAGGGATTTCTGTAATTAACATATCATTAATTGTACTCATTTTCTGAGCTGTTATTTTTAATTCAAATCTTATTTATAATCTCTTAATTATTGATATATTATTAAGTCTCCGCTATTACGAAGGACCATTAGCGAAGTGTGCGAACTTTAGATTTGCCCTCATCGACGCGATCTACCAGTGACCCATACTCAACAAAATCCTCTTTGACTAAGTTTTTTTGGCATTTTTTTTATTGATGGGTTCTTCCTTATTTATATGATCGGGCTGATTCAAACACTTAAAAGAGCAAGAGATAGCCACCAGTGAGATTCGAACACACGACCCCTCGTTTACGAGACCAGTGCTCTAACAACTGAGCTATGACGGCAGGTGAAAGAGGGATTTCTGTAATTAACATATAATTAATTGTACTCATTTCCTGAGCTGTTATTTTTAATTCAAATCTTATTACGCAATATTCATTGTTGAGCATCACAGAATGTGGGACATGGGCTGTTGGTTTGCGATCCTGAAATCCGACCCATCCGGTATACCAGAACACCCCTATCGGCGAATCTTGTGAAGTTGTAGTACGTATTGCGAGGTATAGTGGCGAATAAAATTAAAGCTTCAAGCGAAGTACTTTGCTGAAACGCAACCACAGAGCATCTGAGGAAATAAAAACAACATCTGGTAATAAACATGGCATTTTATTAGTGGTAAATGCACGCAAAAAATTTGTTGAAAAAGAGACCGCAAGTAGCCACCAGTGAGATTCAAACTCACGACCTCTGGTCCAGGAGACCAGTGCCCTAAACACTGAGCTATGGCGGCAGGCGAATACCCGCTACTCTAATTTACTTATTATTGAACAGACTAATTTCCTGAACTATTGTTAGTAATTAAAATAATACAACGCAATGTTCATTGTCACAGAACGGCATTTCCGCTTTCGCCATGTTTAGGTCCTTGGAAGTTGGTTTCCTGCAATCAGAAGATGAATTTAGCGAAGCATGAGCCACAGATCGACCGCGTCTCGTCGACGCGATCCATCAGTGAGTCATACTTACCAAAATTTTCTTTAACAAATTTGTTTTGACAAATGAATGAATTGGCTCTTTCTTGGTATAAAACAAATAATACGGTCTGGCGGATTCTATCGCTTATAAACGGAACCAGTGATTAAAAGATATTCACGTGTATAAGAATTTATGGGCGTACAATTAATGACAAAAAGAAAATTTAACTAAGAGACCAATGAGATTCGAACCCGCGACCACAGATTGAAGGATTAGCAATGTTTTAGAAACTAAGCTGTGACACCCAAACGGAACTGGTTGCCAATTAAATCGATTCATTTTTTCTATTCATAAAAAGTGAAACGAAGAGCCACCAGTGAGGATCGAACTCACGACCCCTGGTTTACAAGACCAGTGCTCTAACCACTGAGCTATGGCGGCGACCACGAAGGCGATAGATAAAATAGACAAAATATTCCAGTTTAAGGAATATAATGGAATCGATTTACAAGTCATTCGAACCGGATGTAGATCTAACGCCAGTAAAAAAAATTATTTTGTCAAGTATGTGCCACCGATGGATCGCGTCGTTAAGACGTGGATGCTTTGGAACGTTCTAATGATTGGGGTTGACCATCTTTGCAATCTTGACGCTTGCTCCAAAGCCATTGTTACTGAACTATTATCAAAGCAGAAAGTAACAAATATTTACATTCAAAACCATGACATGTAGTTTACGAGACCGTTGCTTTAACACTGAGCTATAGCGGACTGTCGCCAACTCAACTGACGGAAAGTTTTATTTCCAAAAAGAATAAATGCTCAACTGTTTGAGGTAAAACTGCATATTATACCATTCACTGTTAAAAGTCCTGTTAACTTACGACTCCTGGTTTGCAAGACCAGTGATCTAACCACTGAGCTATGGCTTTTCACATGTCGACAAATAGAGCAACTGATAATAACCATAATACCGAATCCTTTTTTGTAATCCCTTAATTATAAAGATAAATTATTGAAAGATTTCATGCCTCTACTATTAACGAGATACCGAGGTATCATTTAGTGAACTGTAAAACCGTTATCGGATCGTAATATATTTAATCAAACAATCGAATCAATCAAAGTTTCGCTGTCGAGTGTAAATTTCAATGTAGCCCGTTACGCTTGTTGAATGATTAGAATAACGAATCGCATAAACCACAGAGATATTAAATATAGTCACGCTATTAAGATTAGGAGATAGAAAAGCCACCAGTGAGATTCGTACTCTCGATCATGGTTTACGACCATGATTTTATTTAAAAGAATAAATAAATGCACAAGACTGGTTAGGGTTAAACCTTATTATGTTATGCCATTGGCAGTAAAAGCCACCAGTGAGGATCGTACGTACTTACGACCCCTGGTTTACAAGACCAGTGCTCTAACCACTGAGCTATGGCGGCGCTTATACATATGTGATAAATAGCGAAATAGGTAGGGCCGATATTTATAATCTCTTATTTATTGGTATGTTATTATAGCAGAAGTCCTCGCTTTGAATAATAAGGAGCAGGAGCAAAGTATGCGGGGTTTAGAATTGCCCTGGCGCAACCAGTACGTGTCTTGAGGGTTTGCATGTTGAGGAATTTAGTTTTATCAAGCGTCAGTCGCAAATGAAATTTGACCAAAATCTATTGCATTTGGTCCTTGAAAATGAAGATCCTAGTTCACTTAACAAGTTTTTGTTCCTATGAACGATTCACAATTGATTCGAATAAATCGTGCTTCGAATCGATTAGAATCAGCGAATCGAATTGCCCAGCCCTACTCACGACCCCGGTTTACAAGACCAGTGCTCTGACCACTCAGCTATGACGACGGAATTTGTCGTAAAGCGATCTTTAATACCTACAACAACCTCAACTACACCCAAGCAAAAACAGCCTATAGAGGATAAAACCGATATGACAGAGTGTAGTGAGTATTTGTAGTTCTGATATGTAGAAAGCAGAAAAAGAGAAGCAGGGAACAATTCGTTGACAAATAAGCATTTTATTTGTGTAAAATCAAAAAAAATTATTTGTATATTATATATATTTGTATGAAATAAAAAAAAATGACCGAAAAAAAACTAACACTCGGATGCCACCAGCGAGAGACGAACTCGCGACCCCTGGTTTACGAGACCAGTGCTCTAACAAATGAGATTCGAACTCACGACCGCATTGAGTGTTGCCACCAGGATCACTGCACCGCGCATTGACAAGGAATTAAGAAATATCGTTTAAGTATGAGGCATTGATGTATCTCACGCCAGTCAAAAAGTTTTATTTTGTCAAGCATGCGCCACAGATGGACAGTGTCTTACAGACACGATCCATCAGTATCCCATACTTTATAAAATATGCTTTGAAATATCTTCATGACTTGGGGGGGGGGCATTTTGTTCATGCACATTCTTTGATAATATAAAATTAGAAAAATGATCGTCCAGATTTAATCAATTATATGTAACGGATTGCCACCAGTGAGATTCGAACTCACGACCCCTGGTTTACGAGACCAGTGCTCTAACCACTGAGCTATGGCGGCAGGCGAATGCCCGCTACTCTAATTTACTTATCATTGAACAAACTTATTTCCTGAACTATTGTTAGTAATTAAAATAGAACCCAGCAATGTTCATTGTCACAGAACGGCATTTCCGCTTTCGCCATGTTTAGGTCCTTGGAAGTTGGGTTTTCTGCAATCAGAAGATGAATTTAGCGAAGCATGAGCCACAGATCGACCGCGTTTCGTCGGCGCGGTCCATCAGTGAGTCATAGAGTCATACTTACCAAAATTTTCTTTAACAAATTTGTTTTGACAAATGAATGAATTGGCTCTTTCTTGGTATAAAACAAAGGATACGGTCTGGCGGATTCTATCGCTTATAAACGGAACCAGTGATTAAAAGATACTCACGTGTGTAAGAATTTATGGGCGTACAATTAATTACAAAAAGAAAATTTAACTAAGAGACCAATGAGATTCGAACCCGCGACCACAGATTGAAGGATTAGCAATGTTTTAGAAACTAAGCTGTGACACCCAAACGAAACTGGTTGCCAATTAAATCGATTCATTTTATCTATTCACAAATAGTGAAACGAAGAGCCACAAGTGAGGATCGAACTCACGACCCCTGGTTTACAAGACCAGTGCTCTAACCACTGAGCCATGGCGGCGACCACGAAGGCGATAGATAAAATAGGCCCAATATTTCAGTTTAAGGAATATAATGAAATCGAGTTACAAGTCATTCGAACCGGATGTAGATCTAACGCCAGTAAAAAAAATTATTTTGTCAAGTATGTGCCACCGATGGATCGCGTCGTTAAGACGTGGATGCTTTGGAACGTTATAATGATTGGGGTTGACCATCTTTGCAATCTTGACGCTTGCTCCAAAGCCATTGTCACTGAACTATTATCAAAGCAGAAAGTAACAAATATTTACATTCAAAACCATGACCTGTAGTTTACGAGACCGTTGCTTTAACACTGAGCTATAGCGGACTGTCGCCAACTCAATTGACGGAAAGTTTTATTTACAAAAAGAATCAATGATCAACTGTTTGAGGTAAAACTGCATATTACATCATTCACTGCTAAAAGCCACCAGCGAGGATCGAACTCACGACCCCTGGCTTGCCAGACCAGTGCTCTAACCCTTGAGCTATGGCTATCCTCATGCCGACGAATAGAGCAACTGATAATAACCATAATAACGAATCCTTTTTTGTAATCCCTTAATTATAAAGATAAATTATTGAAAGATTTTATGCCTATAATATTAACGAGATACCGAGGTATCATTTAGCGAGCTGTAAAACCGTTATCGGATCTTAATATATTCAATCAAACAATCGAAACAATGAAAGTTTCGTTGTCGAGTATAAATTTCAATGTAGCCCGTTATGTTTGTTGAATGATTAGAATAACGAATCGCATAAACCAAAGAGATTTTGAATATAGTCACACTATTAAGATTAGGAGATAGAAAAGCCACCAGTGAGATTCGTACTCTCGATCATGGTTTACGACCATGATTTTATTTAAAAGAATAAATAAATGTACAAAACTGGTCAGGGTTAAACCCTAAATGTTATGCCATTGTCAGTTAAAAGCCACCAGTGGGGATCGAACTCACGACCCCTGGTTTACAAGACCAGTGCTCTAATCACTGAGCTATGGCGGCGCCTATTCACATGTGATAAATAGCAAAATAGGTAGGGCCGATATTTATAATCTCTTATTTATTGATATGTTATTATAGCAGAAGTCCTCGCTTTGAATAATAAGGAGCAGGAGCAAAGTATGCGAGGTTTAGGATTGCCATGACGTAACCAGTACGTGTCTTGAGGGTTTCCATGTTCAGGAATTTAGTTTTATATTTAGCGTCAGTCACAAACGAAATTTGACCGAAATCTATTGCATTTGGTCCTTGAAAATGAAGATCCTTGTTCACTTAACAAGTTTTTGTTCCTATGAACGATTCACAATTGATTCGAATAAATCGTGCTTCGAATCGATTAGAATCAGCGAATCGAATTGCCCAGCCCTACTCCAGACCCCCGGTTTACGAGACCAGTGCTCTGACCACTCAGATATGACGGCGGGATTTGTCGTAAAGCGATCTTTAATACCTACAACAACCTCAACTACACTCAAGCAAAAACAGCCTATAGAGGATGAAACCGATATGACAGAGTGTAGTGAGTATTTGTAGTTCTGATATGTAGAAAGCCGAAAAAGAGAAGCAGGGAAAAATTCGTCGGCAAATAAGCATTTTATTTGTGTAAAATCAAAAGAATTTGTATGTATATTATATATATTTTAATGAAATAAAAAGAATGACCGAAAAAAACAAATACCCAGATGCCACCAGCGAGAGTCGAACTCGCGACCCCTGGTTTACGAGACCAGTGCTCTAACCACTGAGCTATGGCGGCTGACGACTGCCCATGCTATTATTAATGCAACGAATTTCAATAAATGAAAAAACAAAACAAAAGTGGACAAAACGACACGAAAAAAACTTTGCGGCAATTTTGAAACCAGCGTTCACAATAGTCCAAGCCAAGGCAAGAAAAGACATAACGATCGATTTAAGCGTTTTAAGAAGCCACCAGTAAGATTCGAACTCACGACTCCTGGTTTACGAGACAAGAGCTCTAACTACCGGCCATTGCTGGGCAAAGCGTCTATTAAATGACAAAAAACGTACAATCAGATACCATTATTTGTCGATTTTATGTCTCGGATGTACTGTTACTCGTCTGCAAATCCCATATGTGACACACTTGAATGCCGTCCCCTGCGCCGTTGAATTACTGAGTGATTATGGTTCTGATATTCACAGTTGAAGAAAGCAAAACAAACGAAAAAATTTGCCAAACGTTGTCAAGAATTTCGTTTTCCGTCACCGATGAACTGTCACCACCGATGAATTCATTTGTTAACCATGCGCTTTTCCCCATTACCCAATTGCGACCATAATTTCCAGGCATATCACGTTGAATTTAGACAACAAATAGGTTTCTCAACTTTATTCCCAGACCTTTAATCCCAAACTTTATTTTTCGACGGAATTGAATTTAGCAATAATCGCAGTGTCAATATTTCGGACGTTCTAATCCCTTAATTAGCGACACATTACGAATGGGGGCTTATTTTATCTGCCGCTTAAAGAGCTTGCAAAACTAATTAGTCAATATACGGTTATCTGATAATTATGCGCCGCAGGCAGGCAGAAAGAGAGAAAGGTGTAAGGTTATATCAGTCTCCAGCAAGATACGAAAAGGTTCTATAAACCCCGACAATTCCTGAAAAAATATACTGTTTTATTTAGAAGTGTTAAAAGAAACTCGCGACGTCCACGAGACCAGTGCTGTAATCTCTGAACCATACCGGCTGACATCGCTCAAGTCGTTAAACATTAATAGGTTAAAATACATGTATAACGATCGAGCATAGATAAAGGTAGCAGCTTCTTATCCATCCCAAAGTTTTTTATCCGTCCGATCTGGCAGGTAGGAGAAGACGGATCTGAATGTGGATTAGAGGAGGGCGTTTGAGAAAAATAGAAAAATGTCTGCTTGATATTTATACCAGGATGTCGTTCTCCAAATGACATACAGGTTTTTGTAAGCTAGAGCAATGGATTGACTACAATCAGCTATATGTAATCTAAGGAATGCGATATGCGATAGCTCAGGCGACAATTGTCCACAATACATCAGAAACAAAGAAACTTATATCATGCCACCAACGAGAGTCGAACTCGCGACCCCTGGTTTACGAGACCAGTGCTCTAACCACTGAGCTATAGCGGCCGAGGACAACGACGAGTGGCAAAAAATCTTATCTTCAATAATGATATTGTACCGTCGTGACAAAACCTTAGTGGTACAATAGTGCTTTTGGTTTTTAAAATCACAGATAAACTTTCACAGCTTCAGACTTTCTCATGAATTTCTATTTCTCACCAATTAACGGTCACTTAATAGCAAAGAGTTACTATAAGATGCAGTACCAGCAACTACACTTGGAGCAGAAAACTTCCCAAACGGAAGTGAACCGCCATGGTAGAATGCAGTGAGTAGTATCTGCACTGGGCGATGGTAACGCTATCTACCACATCCTAGCTTCCTTTCAGTCGCCTCTCCGACACGCAAGAAATACGTTAGCAATATTCTAAAGCCCGTACTTACAGGACATGAAAATTGCCCACTGTTTGTTAACCGTCCAGCAACTATATCTGAAACCTAATCAAAATATTATTTTGTTTTTAGCTCTGAAATGTTTGAAATGTTCCGGAGTTTCATCTGATGAAGAATGCAGACTAAAAGGAAAGATTCGTCAATGTAGATTCAACGAGGTTTGCGACAGTTTTCTGTCTATATTTTTTTTACCTTAATTCGCCCAAAGCAAGGTGATAACAAGGGCTGGGAAAACTGAATCATTTGAAATTTGAAGCTGATTTGAATATTTTTTTAATCTTATCGAATGAATCACTAATTTGGGTTCGAGTGCTGGCGAGCCCAGCTCGTTTATCCACGCCCACCACTCAACCCAGGGTGTAATAACTTGCGTAGGGTCGGCCTAATCTGGAAGAACATTTTTCTCCAGAAACCCTAACCCTGTTCGTTTAAAAATGGCCGCTGATAAAGGGACTTAGTCAGGGTGTTTCACTCAAATGAGCCTGTTCCTGTGTGTGGTACGAGACGACTAATCTCGTTTGTAGAAAGATTCCAGAATCGTGTGCATTTTGAACTATATTGGGGATTAAAAATAACGACTAGGTTTTGACAGGTTGATTCGATGAACAAATCGATAGCTATCAGAATTCAGGAAATTATATGTTTGCCACAGAACAGAGAGCCGCCAGTGGGATTCGAACCCACGACCCCTGGTTTACGAGACCAGTGCTCTAACCTCTGAGCTATAGCGGCTGGGCCAAGTAGAATGCCGGACACAGATAACAGTCTGAATTGATTGTTACCTATTTGTTTATTATTGTCTTTGTATATCGATATTGATTGGTCAGTTTTTTTGGAACTTACAACCTTGTTTAACTGGTTAGTGGCATGTGATACACTTAGGGATATGTTCGCATTGGGTTATTTAATTTAATTTCAAATCGAGTCATAAATAAATTTCCACTGAAAATTTCATTTTGTTATGAACGAGCCACTGATATACCGCGTCTATAAGTGACTTGTGCTTGACAAACGAAGTTTAAACAAATATTTCCTGATTGATTTGTCATAAGGTTTGCGATCAAGTCCCAGTGGCAAATAGACTATTTAGGAAGCAAACAAATATTTGTTATACGATCCACTATTGCCAATCTCATCACCAGTGGGATCCACCAGTGGGAATCGAACCCACGACCCCTGGTTTACGAGACCAGTGCTCTAACCACTGAGCTATGGTGGCAGACAAGTACATCGGAATAATCAAAAATCAATATACACAGTCCTATGAATCTCACCTGATGGAATACAACTGATGTAAATAGCCGACTTTTCGTATGCCTATTCAGACAAGCTTTATCACATTTGAAACGTCGGAAAATTATATCGTTTGTCTTCAACCAATTGGGCAAATCCATAGAACTATGAGTCTACCTGGCGACAAAAACTGCTGGGCAAAACCGAATCATTTGGAATTCCAATCTGATTCGGATATTATTTTCGAATTGGATCGATGACTCCATCAAATAACAAATATTTCTTTTTTACTTTTAATATTATTGTCTCCATTATGAAAAGCCAGCAAATTATAATAGCGGATCACTAATATTAGCATAAAAAGACTTGAAGCGATGCATTTTTTAAACTCCAGTCCAAGAGCAAAAATTTCCATTTTAATCACAAAATACAAGCGATTTTGGTCAAATTTGACCAAAATCCTTTGTATTTTGTCGTTACAAATGAAAAATTCCACCTCATTTAGCAAGTTTTTGTTCCTATACCCAATTCAAGATTGATTCTAATAATCTGTAATTCGAATCGAATCACCAAATCAAATTGCACAGCCCTGGTAGCAACCACTCGCTAATTAATACAATCGTTTACACGATGCATGTGAGATTGAGCTCCGAAGACACGAAGGCTGGGGGTATTCGTTGAAAATATACAAGCATTGTAAGCAGTCGAAAGCATGCGATGATAACCATGTACAGGTGGGTGCCAAATAAAAAAATATTGACCAAATGTGAGTTGTTGAGGCTCTGGGGCGGCGGGAGAAATCTCGAATCTTGGGGGTATAAAAAATCAGAAAGCCAGAAAACATGTGCGTCGATGGCGCGCAAAAGTTTGTGACAGAAATCGTCGTTTTGGGACAAAAACGTACCCAATAACCTATTTCGCGTTAAAAGCACGCAAAAATTTTAAACGAACTTTTAAAATAAAATTTAAAACCGGGTGGGGGAGAGGGTCTTTGTTTCTCCCCAAAACTCAAACCCGTTTCCGCCGCCATCGAGCATTTGTCACCGATGGATCGAGCCGAAAAAGTTCTTGAATTTAAATCAAATTTATTACATTTGATGATATGAGATGAGGCCAAATAAACCGTGCTCCTCAAACCGCTTCAATAAGAGAACTACAATGCCACCAGCGAGAGTCGAACTCGCGACCCCTGGTTTACGAGACCAGTGCTCTAACCACTGAGCTATGACGGCAGGTGAAAGAGGGATTTCTCTAATAAGCATATGATTATTTGTACTCATTTCGTGAGCTATTATTTTTAATTCAAATATTATATCGCGATATTCATTGTTAAGCATCACAGATGACTTATGATAACAAAAGATGAGTCGAACGGAGTCGCCCTATTTAGCCTCCGGACACACATGGGATGTGGGTTTGTGATCCGCAAATCCCACTCATCCGCGATTCCGAATACTTGGGTTTATATTATCTATCGCTTAAAGGGCTTGCAAAACTGATAAGTGAATGGTTATCGAATAATTATCGTTTTACAGGTCATTCCAACTGTTACCCACAAAAAATTTAGAAAAATTCTATCAAACATTTTAACGACGCGATCCATCAGTATCCCATACTTAACAAAAGATATTTTGACACGTTCTAATGATCGGGGTTGACTAGCTTTGGCAAATTCTTTGAAGATAAAAGTACGAAAAGTTTATGCAGATGTAATCGCCAAGAAGTAAAAGGGAATAGCAAACAATGAGATTCGAAATCACGCCCTCTGGTTTAAGGGACCAGCACCCTAACCCCTGAGCTAAAACGGTCGGATTCTGTCCATAGCTATCAAAATCGATTCAATCTTGCAACCAATGGTATGCCATGAATGATACAAAATTACTGAGCCTAAATTGGCTGATGCTTATCAATCTTTACGCTTGCGCTAAATCCATTGTAACTGAACTATCGCCAAAGCAGAAAGCAGCAACTATTGATATATGAAATCTCGACCTCTGGTTAACTAGACCATTGCTTTAACACTGAGCTATAGCGGCCTGTCTGCTGCGGGAAGTTTTATTTACAAGAATAAATAAATGCACATCTGGTTGTGGTAAAACTGTATATTGAGCCATTCACCGTTAATAGCAACCAGTGAGGATCGAACTCACGACCCCTGGTTTACAAGACCGGTGCTCTAACCACTGAGCTATGGCGGCGCCCGTAACAGTCAGTCCATAGCGAAATAAGTAGGGGTTGATATTTATAATCTCTTATTTATTGATACGTTATTATAGCAGAAGTCCTCGCTTTCAATAATAAGGGACAGCAGCGAAGTGTGCGGGGGTTACAATTGTCCTGACGTAATCTCTACGTGTCTTAAAGCGTTGCATGTTGAGAAATCTAGCCTTGTCAAGAATAGGTCGCAGATGCTTCATGCTTAACAAAAGATGAATCGAACGAAGTCGCCTTATTTAGTCTCCAGGATGTGGGTTTGCGATCCTCAAATCCGACCCATCCGCTATACCGAACACCGAATTGCGTCAATGTTGTGAAGTTGAACTTACGACCCCTGGTTTAAAAGGCTAGTGCTCTAGCCACCGAGCTATAGCAGCCGTGGGAGGCTTGCCGTCCCGACGGCAATTATTATTATCCTGTTGTATAATTACCAGATCACTTCATTTATCAATTAAACCCTAAATAAGGACTCGAAAGGCCTGGACCGGACTTGCTTCAAAACGTTTGAAATTTATAGCAATAATTTGATTTGCAGTTTTCTGTAAGACCCGCCGGTAAGATTTGAACTCACAACTAGGGATTGGCAAAAACCGATCTTTCAAAATTCAAATAATTTTTCATCGGGTGAATTAGAAAAGTGCGAAATAATATGATGCCCTGTACGTACGGGCTTAGAATAGTCTTGACGTATTTCCTGCGTGCAGTTGCTAGTATTAAATCTTTCAGTGGCTCTCTGCTATTAAGTGGCCGTTGGTGGGTTCCCATCGGTAGTTGTTTTCGGTCTTGCTTAGGATGAATTTCACTAAATTATTTAAAAATAACAGATAATCTGTAAAATTCGATGAGTGACATTTTAACCCTGGAATACAGCGGCTATGTGAATCAGCTGACAACCGATGAAATCATGTAGATTAATAAAAATTGTTATCACTCTTAAACACAGAAATAGATAAAAACAGCCGCCGGTGAGATTCGAACTCACGACCCCTGGTTTACGAGACCAGTGCTCAAACCACTGAGCTACAGTGGCGGACAAGCAACGCGACTGAACAGAAACGAAATACAACAAATACAGAAGAGCACGCTTGATTCACCGGAGAACATGCTGAAGCTTAAAAAGCGACATGGAATCACCATAAAGATCTCTGTGAGAACAGTGTTTTAAACCAATCAGTTTACGCAACTGGTGGTTCCGATACGAGTTTTTGCCATTAGGTATATTCATATAAAAGAATAAAATGAGTACATCCACTGACCTGAAGAAGTTTGTTCGTATGAACACTCGAAACGGTGGCAACATAGATCGTTTTCTTCACGGGTTGTGCTTATTTTTTTTTTCTGGAAGTTTTACTGTCGTGAAATGAAGTGGAATAGTCAAGCTTCATTCGTAATTTGTATTATCACTTAGTTAGTTGATAAAATTAGTTATCAAAATCAAGTTATCAAATTAGTTATCCGAATCAGTTGACTAAACGTGTATATGCCAGCAAAGCAAAGTCACCAGCGAGATTCGGACTCGAGACGCTGGTTTTCGAAATCAGTGCTGATTTGTTTTTATTGTATACCGTTTCAAAACATCCCGAGATTGAGTGAATCGGCACTTGTCTCGTAACCCCTCGAACCCTCAATATTTTTTCGCCATTTTGCCGCCATAATTCGGTGGTTAGAACACTGGTCTTGTAAAACAGGAGTCGCGAGTTCAAATCCCGCTGACGGCTCCGTATGGCGTCGTTTCTTTTGGACATGCTTTGACATCATTTTTTGAGAGTAAAGTTTTGCTGTCTTGTGGCAAACGGTATGTCCTGTCCATTTAGTTTTTATGTTCAATAGAAAACGATAATGGTGAGGTCCTTGCAAAGTTGCATTCAAACTCTTAAATAGAAGATCGCTCAGGACAAGACCAAAAGTAATGACTAGAAGAAACTAACCAACATCCACTCAAATAACAACGATAAAGCGCCGGCAATAGCACTTCAGAATAAAAACATGCCATACAGAACTAAATCACCATGGTAAAGTAAAGTAAGTGGTTTACGCCCTGAACACAGACAAAAGCACATTTTTACACTACTTTTTAAAATTCTTCTGAAAACCCAGGACTGGAACACTCAATAATTCATCTCTCATAATTTTGCCTTTTTGAAAATTGTTCATTTAAAATTCAGAAATGTCCTGGTGAGGGCTGTCGCTCTCTTTCAAAACATGTGGGGACATGCCCCCCTCCGACGTGACTGTCGAATTGTATAATCAGCGAATAATGACCAACCGTTGTTTAATTTTAAAAATCATTACCTTTCAGGTACGAGCGACTGGCCGCTATAGCTCAGAGGTTAGAGCACTGGTCTCGTAAACCAGGGGTCGCGAGTTCGAATCTCGCTGGTGGCTTTGAATTAATTTTATACATAAATCACACATCTAACTGGAAGGTATTACCGGTAGAGTACATTCACGTGATAATTGCTTGCCGGAAACACACAGAGAATTTTCAGCTTTTTTGCAAAAAAAAAATCGATATTGTCAAATTAAGCTAAATCTTATGAAATGTGGCTAAATATATTTGCTTGCGGTAGGGTCGAAGAATTTTTTCTGTAAGTATTCTTATTTAATTCTTTGAGGGGAGTTGAAGACATGTGTCGCCAGTCACCCACCCCTGCCCCTCTGGTTGCACCATTGAGTTAGAGTACCTTTCCCAAGGACACGCGGTGGTTCACGTAAACGCTGCTTACGGGTTTCTCCGCCAACCAGGTTCATGCACAGGAAAAATGAGAAATATGATAACCCAAATAAAACCTCCACCCCATCTCGGAACTGGTATCTGCACGAGAGGTCGTGGTTCGCCATAGGGTTAACCTGCATTCTCGGCTTTTCTCTCACACAGGATAAAAATTATACCCTATCCTATAACTGTTTTAAGTCGCTTATTTTGTACTCATTCTCTATCAGGGGTCGATCCCGTGGATTAATCAGGCTTCTTGCAACCATTCGAGCTTCGTGACATCTCGGCCTTCGTGCCGGCCGGCAAACTTTTCGCTAAAGCGGTATATTATGATGATTGATTTCTATCATTGTTGAAATTATGAAAAAATAATTAATATTTTTTTCTCAAATATTTAAGTATGCAATAATGTATGCTTAAAATATATTAAGAGATGTGATTTTTTTATGATCAACTATCCGGATATTATTCAAAATCATCATGAACTCCGACCTCTTTACAGATCGTCATGATTTTTCCCATTCTGACCTTTGCCTGCGGTCAGGCTATAGCTTGCTTGCTTTTGGTTTGTGTTTCTAGTTATTCTGGCTTTCGGCGATATATCGTATGAAAGAGATAGTTTGAAGTACAGAGTAAGCTAAAATTCAATAAACATACTCATATTGCATATACATATACTCTGTACTGTATATGGTGGTGCCCGGTTCTGGGTTGGTTCAATCCCTAAATCTTTGCAGTTCCAGGTTTGGGAACACTGAATAGACTCTGCACTTCCAGATATGGGATCTAGTGAAGTTCAGTACCATATTCCCGAATGTCATTAAAATAAAAACTGGCAAAATATTCTTATCCCAACTAGGGCTGAGGGGGCGTCAATGCTGCAAGCATCTGGCATTGTCTCCCGGGTTAGGATGAGTCGGCTTGCAACATGAGAAATTTTATGATATACGGTACTAAACTTCATGAGACCCCAGATATGCATCTCTGATGTCATGACGCAGGTTCAAATCCTCTGATGGATGATGATTATACAGTATATCCGAGAAGTCTGCCGGACGTCTCGCCGGTTCACGTAAGCACTGCTTACGGCTTCCCACACCAACCAGGTCCACTGTCCATGCACAGAAAAAATGAGAAATATGATAAGCCAAACCACCCTGAACCTTCACCTCAATTCTGAACTGGTATCTGCACCAGAGGTCATGGTTCATCGTATGCTGTATGATTAAGCTGTATCCCCGGTTTTCCTCTCCCGCTATATAACTTAGTATATAAAACAAAAGTTTCGTACTTTTTGTTGGTATACCTATGCAGTATGCAAGGGATAACTACCAGTATATGCTGGCTCTGTTCTTCAAATACTACAAATTCGGCTTGTAGACTGCCAGATTACTCTGTACTGTGTACAGGAAGTTCGTTCTGGCAAATTGATGGAAGGAGAACATTATGCATCAGTGATTTGCCACTGACCTGTATGGTTCTCCTTGTAAAATATAGTTTCGTTTGGCACACTGCATATCATGATTTCACAGCAAAATAATCAATTTGAGAATTATCGAAAAACAAAATTACTCTTATCTACAATACCTGAGAGTTCAAATAAAGCTTGTAACAGATAAGGATAGCCCAACCTCACCTCTTCAATATAAGTTACACATTCTGAGATACCAATTAATTTATCAAGGTAATTTCATATTGTTAAAAGAGATATTGCGTTTCCTTCTGTTTATTTTTGTGCAACAAATAATTCATCATCAATAAGTATGGAAAGTTTTTTTTTTTTTTCCGAAAGTCATTATGGAGGATTAGCAAGGTATTTTAATTTGTACTTGCATTCTCTTGTACTCGTCCGTACAAGTTGACACTGCAGGGCTGTCATGAAAATCAGACTGACTCCTCGTCTGCAGGTTAAATATGAAATCCTATCTATCCATGATCGAGATGACAAACCTTCCATTAACTGCGGTATTATATTTCACTATGTGTGTGAAATCTAAATATTAGTGCCTTTACTGGAAAATACCTTCTTGTGAAGTACATGTTTTATTCGCTGATTTTAATTGGATATTTAAATTATTGCAGTTTTAATTTTTACTTCGATCATTATAAATTGTGGCGAATCATAATGGCTGATGCAGCGATGAAAGCGGCAATGGAAGCCGGGATCGCAAGACACCCAGAATATTACAATACTAAACTCCATCCGGATATGCGTCTCCCTGCCGATACTCGAAGACTTCGTGACATCAAGGTCAAGGAGATTCCATCGTGGCTCAAGAAAAGAGATTGGAGTGGAATGGGAATGTATTTCTCCGCCAAACGATTCCTATACAGATTGAATTCAAGATACGCGTACGTACGCAAACCTGGTGGAAATCTGTTGCTTGTCGTCGGCGCTTGGGCGTTCATTTCAAATTACATTCTCAACTACAAGTATATCAAGCACGAAAAACTACGCAAATATCATTAAAACTGAAACACTCTGTCTTGACCAAAATAACTTCACAAAGAACTTTAAATATTGGTAGAAAAATCGACTATACTTCCTATACATATTCCTTTAAGATACTAATTTGTTTTGAGTGACTCGCTTAAGTTGAGCTATAAGTTTATAATAATGTTTATATCCATTGACCCCAATTTGACATTTTGTTGACTTGCTTATGCTTGGTCTAGCAGTGGCAATATACCCATTATACCAAGGTTACCTACGCTAGGAAAATTTCATTTCAAGCCCCTGAAGATGCACTCAAGTATGATATGTGCCAGCTTTATATTTGCAAAAATGACAGTGTTATGACTTTGAGAAAAAAATTGTCTATCTGAAAATTAAGTGCATTTTCTACCGTTTGATCATTCTTGAATTATTACGACTAAACACTCTTAGCAGATTTTTTCAAGAATGTGGCACAGATAGGTCATGCATTCCAGACGTGGTTCATCTGTGTCTCGTGCTTGACAAAAAATGTTCTCATTTTGTGTATGATAATATTGATAGTTTCTTTCAGTTTTCAAGTTTCATTTGTTTGTATGTATTTTGGTCAAGAATATCACTATTTAAAATGGTTATTATTTGAAAAATAATCTGTTTTGTGTTGATCATTTAGATATTAACGTAGTTGAAATAGGTTTTTGAAATAGAGGAAGAACTGCTTTCACAGAAATTGAAAAGGAAATAAGATTCATGCTTTTGGGTTCTGTGCCAGGTAACATTGTTCCATTTCGATCTCTCTGAAGTTTGACTATTGGGCGGCTTCAACAATAATTTAGAAATATTTTTCATTTTATCGATGATCATCGTGAGAGGGACATAGGAAAAGAAATTCTTTTGCATGAATTCTTCGAACTTATGGAAAAGTTGGCCATAAAAACAGTCATTTTCTTCGGAGTATGTGCTGTGGTTCTCGGTGCTTGGATTAAAATTGTGAAAACTGGTCCCGTATGTTATAGTGACACTGATTTGACTGGCAGAACTGTCCTTATTACTGGTGGAAATGCCGGCGTTGGAAAAGAAACAGCCATTGGATTAGCGAAGCGCAATGCGAAAGTAATAATAGCTTGTCGAAATGCTTTAAAAGCTGAAAATGCAGTGCTTGAAATTCGTAAAGAAAGTAATAATGATAAAGTAGAATTTATGAAGCTAGATTTGGCAGAATTTGCCGATATTCGGAAATTTTCGAAGAATTTTATTGCTAAGGAAAAAAGACTGGATATCTTAGTAAACAATGCCGGTACAATAACGCATGGAAAAACGAAAGACAATTTTGATATGATGTTTGGTGTAAACCATTTGGGGCCTTTTCTATTGACCAATTTGTTATTGCCGTTATTAAAAAAGACCTCGCAGCAAAGCCCAGTACGAATTGTAAATGTATCTTCGAAGATTTACACTGCAGGGTCAATAGATTTTTATAATCTGAACCCTGATGTAAGTTCAGAAACAGACATGAAGGAGATATTTTTGAAATATGCGGACACAAAATTAATGAACATCTACTTCACGAATGAGCTTGATAAACGTTTGAAAAAAGAGAATGTTGCTATTACGACATACTCTCTCCACCCTGGCACTGTGAGCAGTAACTTTGCCCTTGATTTGACTGAAGATCGAGGGATCTTGTGGGCTTCGCTAAGAAAAGTATTCACTTGGTTGGCGGCGATGTCTCCCTACTACGGTGCGCAAACAACACTACATTGTTGTCTAGAAAAGGGCATTGAAGATCTTAGTGGACGATTTTTTCATCGTTCTAGTCCGATAGACCTTCTTCCTGGTGCAACTAGTCCTACATTTGGTGCAAAATTGTGGCAGATCAGTGAGATACTCACTGGAATTAATACTTGAATGTTTTCAGTGGAACAATCGCAAACTTGCGTTCTGTGATACGAGGACTTGAGACTTTTTGGAATCCTGGAGTGTGTGTAACTCAACCTTCAGATCTTATCGTTTTGCGATGCAATTTGGCATCGATCTATCGTTGAACTTCTGACCGATCAGACGAATGAATAAATTTATTTCGTCCCACATCAATCAACTTTATTTTTAGTGTATGAGACGATTTATGAGTAGTAAATCACCACGACCAAATATTTCACTCAGTCAATTATCAGTCACAGCAGTGGCAATATGTGCATTCATGAACATAAATCAAACTCCAGCTGAACTTTTATTTACCTTGATATGCAATATCATGCGCCTCTCAAATTGAAATAGTGTGTTTAATATTTACTTTAATATGCAATTTTCCAATTCTTCTATGAATACCTTCTTGGTTGTGTTTGATTTATTGGGTGGGAAGATTTAGCAAGTCAGCAGAATCTTCTTTTTTTCATGGAAATGGTGCATGAAGACATCCTGTTATTGCGTTTTTCTATTCTGTATGGAGCATTTTATGTTTGTGCTGTTGCGGGTTTAATGTTCATGCAGTTTTTTGATAGATATGGGAGAGGAAAGCCGAGCCAAGTAAAGACTAATCATGCAAATACCAGTTCTGAAACAAGGTGAAGGTCTTACCGCTTATCATATTTCTCATTTTTTCTGTGCATAGACCTGGTTGGTGTAGGAAGCCATAAGCAGTGCTTACATGAACCTGCGTCATGATGATCAGAGATGTGTAGCACTACGCGTATTTGCTTCGGTATTATATTTGTTCATCATAATGCTGATGCAAGAAAATTAATGGAAACTGATATTTATGGTTTTTAGTCACCACTTAGTGATGATGGTTCTTACATATTTTCGTATTGTAATATCAATTATTGGAAACAAATTCACTACTTTGTGGAGTGTCAAGGAGTTGGGAGTCCACTTCACCATTGAGATCACCTAGCATTAATTCATGAATCAGCCAAACTGCTGTTCAGATGAATGCCTTTCCTATGCAGTACCGAGTATGTGACCTAAGAGGCTAAATGGAAATTCATCATTTAGTGAAAAAGGTGATGGAGGGGATAAAATATTGTTTTAAAAATAAGTCCAAGCAAGGTTAGAACTACCGGGCATCGATGAGGGATGATGATTATTTGCCAGAGGTCTGCCGGAGGCCTCGCCCATGCACGGCGGTTCACGTAAGGACTGCTTATGGCTTCCTCCGCCAAACAGGTTCGTGCACGGGAAAAATGAGAAATAGGCTATGGGCATGGGAGGTCGCGGTTCGCCATATGATTGAGCTGTATTCTCGGGTTAAATGATATCCTATCATATCAAAGTAAAAAAGGGAATTATTATCAAGTCACAGTAAATATATATATTGCATATCAAACTAGCAATATTTTCCTAAAATGAAAAATATAAACAATGCTGCAATCTGAGGGGGAAAAGTGACGAAGAAAAACATTTAAAAATTACCGGCTACACGAGATGTCGCTAGTACGCCACAAATAGTTTTCGTTTTAGCCTTAACGATAGACCGGTTATTTTTTGGAGGTCGAGAGGCGTTTGGCTGTCTGGTTTCGTGAGTTTTGTTGAATTTAATGCGAGCCATTTAGGGAGGATGGCCGCATCAGGGGGAACTGGCAAGTCATGGGGCAAAATGAGGTACAAGCAAGATATGCCCCCGCCTGGAGGGTATGGAAAAGTTCCCTATTTACGAAATCTTCCTGTCCGAGGACCTAGCGGGACAGCGTTGCTGGCATTTGGAGTGGCGTCCTTTGCTTTCGGATTTCGTGTCATCAGAAAAAACATGCTTGTCGACGAGTTCGAAAGAAGGGAGACGAGTATGATTGAAATGGCATATTATCCACTTCTTGAGGCAGAGAGGGATCGTAATAAGCTCAAAGATTTCAAACTTATCATGGAGGCGGAAGCACTCAATATCGTGGGCACTGGTACTGACCCAGATTATCAAGTGGGTCAACATCAATGGGAAGTCGGAAGATGGCGTGAATCTTTCAACCAAATTGGTGTCAAATATCCGTGGTCTCGTTCCATCGCAATGTGGTTTGAGATGTTTTTCCGCAAAGATGTTCCTGGACCTTAAAAACTTTCGTTTTTGCATTATGGACTCTTATATCTTAAATTTTTTTTTAATTTGCTCTGGTTTGTACTCAATTCAATCAGTAAAAATATTCAAGATTTTATTAGGATTGTTATTTAATTGAAATTATTTCGAGCAGTATTGAAAATTTGATTTGCGTAATGTAGTTAATTTCAAAATCTCAGATTAACGATATTATTACGACATTGGGCATATTATTTGAACCCCCATTTTTATGCAACAGAATCATGATTAATGTCAAATTTTAGTTTGCTAAATTTGGCATTTGTCATTAATTTTGTCGCTCCAAATTAAATCTACAATATACAAACTACTATTTGAAACCAAAAATATTTAAAATTAGAATAAGTTTCTGAAGTTGTGATTCTAAATTTAGAACTCTCTAAAATGTTGTTTTTTTCGTCATATCAAGCAGTGAAATCATGATATATGTTAAATTTTAAATTGGTGTATATCCTGATTTTAATGCAAAAAAATATTTGGGGAATCGAATATATTTTGATCAGGATTCTAAAACTCCTTTCACCAATTCTATAGACAGATCCCGATTTAACGTTACAAATTTTTTGTTTTGAGTTGAATACCTTGCTTCTTGAGTTGCCATTATGCTGTACCATATTCCCGAATATAATCAAAATTGATGCTGGCAGAAAATTCTTGTATGAAACTAAATTGTAATGCTGCAAACTATTGACAATGCTCATAGATTGTGGGTGAGTCTGTTCCAATGTAGAGATCGTGGATAACATCAGTATCAGTACTTATCTTCATTTAGCCCTCTGTTTCTTATAATGCTCACAAATCTGACCTAACACTTTATATAAGGTCCAAAAATGTCTTTATCTATTTCGCCATATTGTTTGAAACTGTTTTTCTGAATATTTAAGCAAATTATACTATAAATATTAATAATAACTTGAGGAACAGTGTTCTCAAAATATTTCTAAGAACTGGAAAAGAAATCTCATGATATAACAATATTCTCAAAAGCCCAAAGTCGTAAAGAAGATCTTAACAATGGCAGGACTGAACCCAAACCCAGCTGTGTTTATGTTGATGACCACTGGACAGATTGAGAGTGCAATTGTAAGTGACATTCATTGTTCTTGTCTTCTTTTCAGATATGTATTCAAATTTTTGCACACAAATATCCCACTTTGTTGTATTATATTCACAGTATAGAAATTCATTTTTATCCTGTGGGTGAGAAAGCCAAGAATACCGCCTACCTATCGTGCAAAGCTCCAAATGGGGAGATGAGGATTTGGCACAACAATTTCACTCATTTTTTCTGTGCATGGATATGGTTGGTGGAGGAAGTCGTAAACAGTACTTACGTCAACGTACCTCTCATATATAATTATCCCATATCCCGAATCCATGACGTTAGAGATGCATAGCTCGAAGTGCATTCCCGACGCTTTACCATTTGATCGACCCAGGCACCGCACAATCTGAAAAAAAAACTCTGTTTTCTGCCTTGTGCATTATATTATTAAGATAAAAGGACACATTTATATTGTGTAATTTGTAATTGCTGATAAACCTTCTTACTAGTTATCATTATTAAATCATTGCTGGTATAAATATTTTGGTCTCGACTATTTCATTTTCTGTCATCTTTCTGTTTAGAATTGAAATGAAATTGACAGAATAATCTCAATCCGACCAGACTTCGCTATATGAAAATTTCTTTCCTAGATCAAAATGTGATAGTAAACTCAGAACAGAGAACATATCTGTTACACAAAATTTGAAACAGTTCAAAAACATTTTACCCAATTAATAGATTTCAAAGGTTTTTGCTGGATGCAAACAAATGGCGTGACTATCAGTAAATTTCTGATTGCATTAACCATTATGTTTATATTTAGTTCCCAGATTTTGAAGAGCTCTACTGTAAATTCTCGTTTATTCATGGACAAGATTGGGCCGTTACTGCAGGCTTAGAGGAAGGAATTTCACAGATCACAAGGAAAAGTCGAGATGAACGACAACTTTTTGTTTGGAACTTTCCGTTAGATATTACATATAAAAGCACAAATCCCTTTGGTTGTGAGTTCTATGATTTTGATTTTAATTTATTAATAAACAATTATTTACTGATAGCTCTTATTACTGGGGATCTGAACAATCTAAGAAGATTGACATTTGAATGATTTTTGAATTCAAAGTCCAGTAATAATATAATATCACAATATTCAGCAAAAACGCTGCTAAACAATGGTATTAAGTTAATAAAAAAACAATTCAGTTTAATTAATTCAATTCGATTAAGAGCATTATCTTAGTTGCTTTTATAATACTTTGATTTCAATATCACATTATGCCTACTTATCTGATTGAATTCGGAATTCCGAAATTCCATTTCTTATGAACATAAAAGATTTAAAATCTCTACGCTGCCTAATTCACCCCAGTGTTGTATGGCTTTATTTCTATGAGCTACTCATAATGACATTTAAATTCTAGTGGAATTCGCCACAAAAAGTTGGTTTTTAGTGACAGTTTTTAAGACGAACTCTTTTTCTTTTGGGGCTGGTATGTCAATAGCTGCCGTTCTTTCAGTCGCTTTGATCCATTCCTAACGCATTTCCTGCCTGTCGTAGGAGGTGACTAAAAGGAAGCAAAGAAGTGCTAGATGGTTTTACCATCACCCAGGACAGAAACCACTCATTATACATTACCATGTCAGTTCAGTTCCATTTGGGATGTATTTTGTTTAAAGTGCAGTTGCTGATACTGCATCTTTTTGTAGTTCTTTGCTACTAAGTGGCCGTTAGTTGATTCCTTTTAGGCACTGTTTCCGGCCTTGCTCAGAGTAAATTTTAACATAAAAAAATGTTACAGGGCCTCAAATAGTTGTTAGTTGTTATGGTCCAGATGTATTTAATCAAGATGTGGTCAGAGGTTATGGTTCAACCCATATTCCCATCGCACCAGGAAAGCATACCAGAGTGATACCTATGTTTGTGCCAGAGTCTTCATCAAAGCTGCAGAAGTTCACAAGGTAGGTTTTGTTGCAGTTGTAAGTGTTCGAAATATCTGTTATTTTTACAGAAGAGCGAAAAAACCCTAAAACTAATAATACTGCTGTTTAATTTCTTTTTTTATAGCCACTTCTTTGAGTGGATCACCCTGTCCAAGACCCTGTAACGGCGGTTACAATTACTGGAAAGATATGATCTTTTCCTGTTCGGCTCAGCCTACCCAAGTAATTACACCCTGGGTTGAGTGGTGGGCATGGATAAGTGAGCCGGACGCGCCGGGGCTCGTACCAGAGATCCTCAACCTGCGATGCCAACATGTTTAACCACTAGGCCATCGTGCCCTCTAAATAGCAGTGTTGATGATTTTGAAGCTTTTCAAACAGATTTGATACTGCCAGATTACCAAAAGAGAGGTGTGTGATTCATTGTCGTCTAAGAATATTTACCCTTCTTATACATAGTTTCCATAATTGTGAAACCATCTACCACTTCTTTGCTTCCTCTTTTATCTTTTTTTAAAGAAACTCTTTATCGGATTTTCCCAGAAACAAATTATTAAGTATGATATCTATGACTTGTATTTTCGTATATTAATATCATTTCAATCTACCGCAGTTGGTTCCTAGGAAGACGTCCTGAATTTGTTGATCCCAAGGTCGTTGCACAAGGCGAAGGTCGAGATGTTACGAGAGTAAGGACACAAGGTCACATTAAGGTCGGTTAAATAAATTTCTGTGAATTCTTCGCTTAGTAGCATACTTGAATGAATTCTCTGGATCAGGTTGGAATGTAACTTAGAAAATAATTGTTGCTTACATTTGAAAAAACAAGATTGCTATTCAAGCTGAAGATGCAATAGAGCAGAATAGAAAAATGTTATCTGCTCCGTACTCAGGCACCCGAAGATAAAGTGGTAAATAGGCCATATTTCGTGATGTATCATAGCTAGAAGATTAAATAAATTTCTGCATGTCTGACAGCAACAAAACTGTAAGAAAAGGTTCAAAAGCATCAATACTGCTATGAAATAGCAGTGTTGATGGTTTTTAAGCTTTTTCGTCCATTCGAAGAACATGACATACACATTTTGGACACCGAAGAAAACAAGATTCTGTATTTTCAATTCGTTGAACGTGAGCCACTTATGGACTGTGCTTTCTAGATGCTCCTTTAGTGGTCTGTTGTTCGGAATGTCAAAACATAGTATCTTTTAAACAATCCAATATCAAGAAATAAAACAAAACGTTTGCCAACTGCGAAAAAATGTGGAAAATCGGCAACAGCAAAGCACATACTATATCTTGCATAAACTTTAGTATCGACGAGCTTCACAGCGGCCCTCGACTTGTCGTAACAAAACTTAAAACACACAATATCATGGAATTGGTCTAAAAGGTGACAGGGAAAAGGCACACATACTCAGAATCTAATAATAGTTCAGAATCAAGTTGGCATTAAAATTGAAATCTTACAACAAATAAAGACCCCTCTATTCATAATCTGTTAATCCATGCTTATCATTCAACCCGGGGTGTAATAACTTGGGGAAGCTAGACCGAACCGTAAAGGTCATATCTTTCTAACATCATTAACACTGTCCATCTAGAAGTGGGCTCTAGTATAGAGGCTTGGTCAAGGTGATACACTTCGAAAAGAGTGGGAGAGGATTGATTGTTTAATTTAAGATGCATATAATATACTCGGTTCAACTTGATCAGTAAAGTCATTGGAGTTCATCCATCAACTGTGTCCATGCACAGTCAAATAAGTAGAAAGTTAGACCAAAACCTTCCACCCTCCACCTTAAATTGTATCTCCAAGGTGTGAGTTATTTCCTTTTCCAAAAATGAAAATTCTGTCCTAGTCAGAAAATATATTTAACGATCTTTATTGATTGTGGAATGTGATCTTTTTTGTATTTTATTTAAAATCACTCTGACCTTACCCAGAAAAGTGCCTAAAAGGATCCAACTAACGGTCACTTAATCACGAAGTGGTACTAAAAGCTGTAGCACCAGCAACTGCAGGACATCTCAAATGAAACCACCATGGTAAGGTGCAGTGAGTGGTATCTGTCCTGGGTGATGGTAGAATCTTCTACTTCTTAATTTCTGCTTTTCTTTTTACAGGTAACATTCAATGTTGTCACAAGGGATATGAAAAAGATGGGGTATGATGTCACACCTGGTGAACCAATGGGTTTTGATGCCACACTGTCCCAGACTGGTGCCGTTGCCTCGATGCTGTCATGACATGTCACATATTTAAATGCCAGTGCCTTCATTCATCTGGTACTGACCAGTATTCGGAGAAATGGTTATTTGAAATGCTGCTAGACATTAGACATGTGTTTTGTCTTCGTAGAGAATTGTTTCAGAAACCCAAACTGATCTTTGTCCTTTTAGTAGAATATAAAACGGGAAATCAGTAATTTAGATTTTTCTTTTTTGAACTACAAGTTTTACTTATCGTTTTCTCTTTAAAATTGGAGAAAAATGCTATATTTTTTGCCTAAAGTAGGAGTTTTGCCATTTTTGGGGTGTTTCAAACGTGGGCATGCTACAATCCATCTTTTTTTTAGCTGAAAATTATAATATATATATTTATGAATATTCTCGCCTTCTTCATCAGCTGGTGTTCTAGCGAGAATTATTTGCTTTCCAAGATTGTCTCTCGGTAAATTTTCTAGTATTGGTGCTTTTATTACACTGTTTTTGTCCAGAATTTTGTAATCCTCTTCATATATTTTTTCTATTATGGAACTCTTTGTTATTATTATCTATTAAGATTATATTCACCAAATATATTTTTATTCTTGTATATTTGTGCATTTATTGAGCTTTTAGATTTTCTTTCGGTTATTGAGCGTAAACGGAACGTTACAAACTCGAAAGCGATCGCCCAACCCCCATAAAACGGATTTGGTCATTATTATGGCTATTTATTTTGGTGGCGCTATAGAGCAAAGATTGCAGAAGTGATCAGAAATTGGTGACCAGGCAAAAGAAGTCCTGGGTGCGCCATGCGAATGCAGAACGGGTGCACGGTTTGAAGACCCTGATTAATTAGACTTTGGTATCAGTTTTAGCAGGGAACGGCGAATACAGGACGGAAGTTATAATAAGAGGTCAGTATTACTCTGAAACTGGATGGACCAACTCCTAAAATAACACTGAACAATATGACTCTGGGCTGCAGACTGGTGGCGCTGTGTGGGAATAGAATATTTTGCTTACAATATTCGTTATCTCCTAGAGATCCAATGTTACTGATTACCTAGAAAGGAGGTGTACAGTGCGGAGTGGGGGCAAAGTTGCTAAATGCAGTTGGATTTATTCATCTTGCCATACTGCATATTTGAAGATTATCAGTACAGAGTAGGGTTAGCTCTGCGTTTGCAAAATTGGGTTCCGGGTCAATTTGTACCAATATAGAGTATGTTTTCAATGGGTCGTTTTGTACCCGAAAAAAAAGTACCGTACCTAGGTATGTATGCATTTATTTTGCCTTTTAGCATGCATGATAACAGTACGAGGTGGGAAATATACATTCTTATATAAAAGGTCAGGGAATATGCAAAAGACCCCATGGGCCTAAAACACAGTATGTGTCATAGACCCTGAGTTCAATGCGTACCCTAATGAAATTTGCAATGGATTTTCTGTGAAAAGTTGTGAGTGGTTGATTTATCTCATAGGTTAAAATAAAACTCTTAAACCCAACCTGAAGGATCAGGTATTTTAGTTAAAGTCTGAGAAGAACCAAATAACGATGGAATAACTAAGTTATATTGTTTATAATGACCATTTCCACGAATTTTACTTTGAGCCACAGATTACAAAATATAGGAGAATTTGAACAGCGTGAGTGTTTTCATGAATTGTTATTTGCTACTACTACACTGCTACACCAAAATTTGTAAGCCAGTAGATTCCTGTGAAGATTCGACAAGGTTTTGTACTAGTACGAATTGACAAACAGCAATTTTTTCTGGGCACAAATTGATCAATCGCTCTTAACAGAGCTTTATACTGATACGAGTTGACCTGAGCGCTACAATCTGAACTTATGTGTCGATGCAATGCAGGTTAAGAAAAATAATTCAGAGCATATCGTAAAATAACAGTCATACAGTGATGAGAAAATATCATAACTTCATCACTTGTATGTATGTATTTATTTTGCCTTTTCAGTTTTAGTATGCACGATAACAGTAGAAAATATACATTCTTATGTAAAAGGTCCGGGAGTATGCACAAGACCGCATGGGCCTAAAACACAGTGTGCGGCATAGACTTTATCGTCGAAAACATAAGTTTCACTATAGGGTTTTTGTCAAAATGACACAGGACAAGGCCTCAATGGTAGGCTCATTAATTTTGTCTTAACATGTAACTGCTCGGCACTAACTAGCTGGGGTGAGCTGGTGAGTTTTTTGCGCTGTTTCCCATGGTGGGATGGCAATTTCTTGCACAGAATTATGTACCAAGCGACCCAGTTTTTTCATGTGATAACAACCTTTCTGCCTCTCAGCTTTTGTTTATGCATGTTTATATGTTGGGCATTTTTTTTCTCTTTTGAAGCTTGCTGTGCGTTTTGTAACTATATTTATTTAGTATTTAGCTCGTTCCAGCGATGGAATTTTTTACCTGGCCTGTTATTATTGGTGGTGGCATTGCGCTAGCCATTGTTGCATGGATAAAAATTGTCAAATCGGGTCCGGTTTGCAAAAACATGAAAGATCTGACTGGCAAAACGGTGATTGTTACGGGCGCTAATCGTGGGATTGGGAAAGCAATTGCTCTCGGTCTTGCTAAACGTAATGCAAGAGTGATCATTCCTTGTCGTAATATTGACAGCGGTCTAGAAGCTGCCAAAGACATCCGACGTGACAGTGGGAACAACGAAGTACATCCAATGAAGCTTGATTTAGCTGACATGAACAGCATTCGTGATTTTGTGGAAGAGTTCCTGTCTAGTGAATTAAATTTGCATATTTTAGTAAACAATGCCGCGATAGTACATGAAGGAAAAACGAAAAATGGATATGATTTGATGTTTGGTACAAATCACTTAGGACCGTTCTTGTTAACGAATTTATTGCTCCCAATTTTGAAGAAAACTGCTAAAAAATATCCAGTACGAATTGTGAATCTCGCCTCTGATGCCTACAAATTAGGTACGATAGATTTTGATAATATTAGCCCGACGATTGACCGTAGGTCAAGCTCATTTCAAGTGTTTTTGCAGTACGCAAACACAAAATTGATGACCATCTACTTTACGACCGAATTGGATAAAAGATTGAGAAAAGAAGGCGGGGATTGCAACAATATCACTGTTTATGCTGTACATCCAGGTGCCATCCACACTGGAATCGGTGCAGAATTAGCAGATGAGCGTGGCTCCTTTAGTTGGTTGTCACGGGAACTTTTTACCAAGATATGTTGCCGTTCTACATTCTATGCATGTCAAACACCACTCTACTGCTGCTTAGAAGACGGACTTGAAGAGAAATCAGGAAAATATTTTTATGAAATGAAAATGGTGAAATTATTGTCAATAGCTACTGACGAAAAAGTGGGCTCGATGCTGTGGAAAAGGTCAGAGGAGATGTGTGGATTATAACATTATTTGCCTAAGCATTGCCAGTGGCTTGCAACATTTAAGCCCTCTGATTAGGGTGAGAATATTCTGCGGATTTTATTTTAATTATATTCAGAATTATGATACTAAAAATCAAGCTTTATTCAGGAATGACTGAATCAGAATGCTTTTTGTTTTCAACAATTTCTAATACTTATGTTCAGATAATTAAATTTTAATTTCAATGCTACTTAAACCTGGGTGACATACTGATCAGGACGATAAAAACCGACATCTTGCTTTCTAAAATACCGTGTCGCTCCAATAATTGTTGCGCCTGTGTGTCTTGAAACCAGTTTTTTATGGCATATCACTTAAAACCTTGGATGATCGCTAACGTACAATTCGCTGCCTTTCGCTCTGAAACGCATGCTTATCTGCCTTGTCCTAACTGCGCTTTGTGATGAAACAACAACTCCGGACGTGCCACTTGGCCTGTCAACACATGGAATAAGGTAGTGAAAAGTGAGAGCACAATTACGTTTGACACCTGTCATCATCGTGAGCGAGTGAGCTTTTCTAAAAAGGACATTTCACAGCTAAAGTTTGTTTTCGCCAGATTCCTTTTGCCTGTTTTTTTCTTATGTATTTCAGTGAAGACAAAAATAAATCTCACAATATCAAAAATGTGTAATTTTTTTTTTTTGCTAAAGATTGAATTCGAACATTATCTTTTCAATCCACAAAGATGGAAGTTTATTGTAAGCTTTCATTCAGAGGTTTCAATACTATTATTGTGATTGTACTTTTTGTTCTGTAATATAATGTTACCATTTTCCTCAATAAGAGATGGATTATTTTGTTTGCCGCAAGTGCTTTTTATAATTTTTTAAATCAATAATTCTCTTTTTGACTCGAAACTCAAAATAAACTTTCTAAATAATTCCTCAACTGATAATTTTCTATCGTCCTTAAGTATATTGAGCTGTGGAAACGTTTGGGTGCTTCCAAGGCTGTGAAGTTCAGGACAGGGATGCCGACAACCGACTTCTTTTGCTAATTTGTATACATTCTAAAAAGTAATTTCGTGTATGAAATATTGACACATTCTGAATCCAGCCATGTTTTTGATGAGATGTAGCATTCTTACTTTTTGAAGAAAAAAATTAAATTTATTACAAAATTTTGGTTGCACAATTTCCTTTATTCCGAGAAACTATGTCAATTTGGAGCACAGAAACGAAATTTTCTGTTGATTCTGTCCAGATTTATACAATGAAAATGACATATGTTCATAATCCACTATTCTGAAATATATCAAAAACCAAGAATTTCACTCTACCTATTGTGTTTATTTTTTTATGTATATGAATATTTGATTCGTTTTGGACATCACTGTTTTGATTAAAAGTAATTTTTGTTATTATGATTATTTTAAAATTGATTAGTTTGTGCAGTGAAATCATGTTTTCGCTGCAAATTAGACAAAACATCATAGATTTCCTTTACCGTTATTTAGAATGTTTAGACAGTAACATACTTACGTAGTGAACTGTGATTACTGTTTATTAAAGTAAACTGAACAGTGCAGGCCTAAGTTTAGGGAATAGAGGTGTCCATATGAAAAGCCTTTGATGGTGATTCCTGACTTCTCATTTTACTTGTCTGCATTTTAATGTAAAAAGATCTTTATTATATGCTAAATTAACTGTATTTGACCCGAATCCCATGCCAAAAGTTTTTGGTTGGTGCTGATTGTTCAGAAATCACCTTTTAACAAATTGGAGAGAAATAATGCTTGGTGTAATCTAGGGCTAACCTATTCGATTTAATTTCTGCAACAAATTAAAACCAACAAAATGATGATTTTGAATTTTTTTAATAATGAACATAAATTTTCATGTAAATTATTAAACCTTAAAAAAAGAAGGTCTTTGTTTGTTTATTATATGACTTCGAATATTCAATTCGAGAAAATTATTCGATTCGATTCTGAAACTAACATATCTTCGATTTCCCTCGTCTAACAAAGATAGATCGGTCCGATATCAGTATTTGGCTGATATTATATGTCTATCGACTTAAGCTGATATATCGACCAAATTATTTCAAGGAGAAAGGAAGAACCACTATGTGAAAATGGGTGTATGTTTTTGCAATACAACAGTCATTTTCGTCGATTTTTCTCTGTCATTGCTTAAATAATTTACAGCTCGAATATTCTTCATTTTGTCCAAAAAAAAATCATTTTATTCTGCCGTGTTTTGTTTTACTACAAACTTTTTCAACATTGTAAGCTCATAAATATTTAGAGCCATTTTAATTTCATACTGTACCATACTCAAGGTCTCAAAAAGAGAATTTTAATCAGATAGTTTGTAAAATTTAACGTATTAGCATTGAAAATTTTGACTTTTAACTTGTTCGGTCTAATCTTCAAATCCATTGTATATTTAATGCTGTCAAAAGATAAATTTTTAGCAGTTTTCCTTAATCTGTCTTAAATTTTTTGATCTGTTCAGGATGGTGATTTTATAGCGTGCTAGCTTTTTGTAATATTGACTTAATTTGTTCCATTTTTTGAAGATGTTTTTTGCCTTCAATTTTGTGTGAAAAGTATTTTTAGCCAGTTTATTGAGCATTTTAGCTTAACTAGCATTTGAGATTATTAGGAATATATTTTTAGGGAATTGCAATATATATTTTTAAGCGATTCGTCTTGGATTTGTGGACTGACTATTTTTCCTTCCTCTGTGCCTCTGTTTGTTATTGATATCAAAACTCACAAAGTAGCAATTGAAATAGGGGCTAGAAATGAAATTAAATCTCAAAACCAGATGTTATAGGCTTGAGAATATAAATAATTCAAAATAAAGATTTTTGCACCGGGAAATGTATTTTAAATGTTTTCCAACATTCAGGCATTTTGTAAATTAATTTTCGCTGTTGGTTCTACTATTTTGGTGCTTTTTCTACATCACTGGCCATCATAAGATTTATATCAGAGTACGAATTGAGGGTTCAATAATTCCATTCAAATCCCAACGGCAAAAATTTTTAACTCTTACCTGTCGTACTTTTACTGGCATTATGGTTTAAACTCGAATGTCAAAGAAGTTTCAAAATATAGCAAAATTTAATCCATGACTGCGATTATATAAATTAAACCTTGCAGAGTGATAGAATTTTGATTGTCTTCCTTGGGTGTTTGAAATGTTCATGTTATTTTGTTCTATGGACAAAAAGCTCTGAAACCATCGGCACTAATAATTTCATAGCATAAATGATAATTTTGGACCATTTTCTACAGTTTTGTCGCCACCAAACAGTCAAAGAATACATATATGAGCCATATATATTTTTCTAACAACAGAAAATATTGCCCATAAGCTGAAATTTCTGACTTTCTGCCACTCTGGAGCAGGGGCTGAAACAAAACTTGAAAGAAACCTACCTTTAAGTTCAAAAAACTATATTAAATATAGTGACGGCAAATGTATAACATCCCAATTAACACTGAATCACTATAATAATATAGTGCAGTGAGTGTTATCTGCCCTGGGTGATGGTAAAACTATCTACGACGGCCGTACTTCATTCTAGTTGTCTTTTACGACTTCAAAGACTTACCTTATGACAATTTAAAGCCTGTATCTACTACACCAACACTTTTCTTCTTCTAGTGAGAGATAACAATTTGCTCTCTGTTATTTGCACCTTTACAATGCCGTTGCAATTTGCATTGCTATTACTAATATCATGCATATTTTGTCATAAATACTATGATGACAGTTTAAAATAATCATATATCTGTTATGTTCTTCATTGGTGTAATTCCCTTTTTTCAAATTATTGTTTATAGTGTGTGAAGTTTGTGATTTTCATTAATATTTTGGTGACATTTCGTGATATTTACCATTAAGGATATCGAGGATATACAAAATTCTGGTCAACAATAATGTGTGGGTCACTTTGGGGTTCAAAGGTCATTTTGTTGATTTCGAATCGTTACAGAAATCGAATCGAATAATTTAGGATTCCGAATCAAATCTGATATTTTGGACAGACCTATTTATTTTGCAATGAAATCAGGATATATGTCAAATTTTACGCTGTAAAATTTGACATAAATCATGATTTCGCTGCAAAATGTGCAAAATCAAATATCAGTAAATTTGTTTATCTGAAATGTTATGATGTTATTGTCTTTAATATAGTAAATTTTAAAAATTGTTTTAACTGAAACATAAGGATACCCCTACTTAGAAAGATGTATTATTCAAGATATTACAGCAAAGTAAAATTTGACATAAATCGTAACTTTTCTACAAAGTGACGAAAAAAACAAGTCTCAGCGATTTTGTTTATTTTAAATGTTGAAACCTTCCATTTATGTAGTGAATTTTTAACACTGTTTGGTCTATAAGGATGATGAATCACGTAAGCAAAATTTTTTCTAATATTTGAAGCCAACGTGGCAGAATGTTGATTTTCTTTGACGCCCAAATGGTTTTCTTTGTGGATTAAAAATTTTTTAACATTTAATAATAATTTAGAAATTACAGGTTTTCCAACCACTTCCCACTTGTACTCTGATGTTTTGTAAAAATGGATCTTATAATTGATAGTTTTGTTGATATTGGACAAATGAGACATTTATTTGAGGCCATGTCCTTGTGTCAAAATGTTAAAATAAACTGCGATATTCAATGAGGAAATTTACTATTGGAATTGTGCTAAAAAGTGTACCAGTTCTGGTTATGCAAGACAAATTCCGTTCTGTCATTAGCAAAATTGATACAAAGATTTCCAGGAATATATTCGATTACATTTATTTACATTAACAGGATTGTATTAATAGTTGTTATAATCAAAGTCTTTCAAAATGTGGCATATCCCCTGCTTGTAGAAGTATCAGCTAGTCTGCCATTGTACGCAAACAGCCAGTAAAATCCCTGCTGTTGGAATATATTTAATTAACGACTTCACTAGGTTATATTAAAAATTCAAGTTTTCACTAACGATTCATAACTGGTGTAGTATGTTCGGGAGGTCGTGGTTTGTGTATGATTAAACCACATTCCCTCCCGCAGGATAAAAATCAAATCCTGCTACTGACTGACGGAATATTGGCTACTCCTATGTGAAAATCTCTCTTCATATTTTCATTAGGAAAAAAATTTAACAAATTATGGGTTGAAAACCTTTTGCTTCGTCAGAGGAAAATGGTATGAAAGTTTGAAACGTTCAAAGAAAAACAAGATTCTGTCATATTCAGCTTCACCTTTTTTTTGTTGGAAAAAAAAACGCTTGTTTGGTATTTCATATTTGATTTATATATAATTTCTTCAATTCTTTAGTATTAACTGATTTCATTATCATTTCTTCCTAATTCAGTAAAATTAGACATAAATATACAATATCTAGAATGTAGTAAAAATCTACGTATTCTTGAAATATCCTCTCTGGCATCCTCAAGTGGATATAAAATAGTCAGTAAAAATGTACTCTGAATGGACGTCTGTTGAAACAGAGGTGCAAGATCTCAATAAATGTACGAGTGTTCTCCACCATTATATACCAAGTGTAGGAAGGGATGTAGCCAAATCTGTTGTGACCAGTCTTCTTGGAGGTGAGTTTTCCATGTATTGAGAGAATATACTTTTTATTCAATTCCAAATTTGAGATTTTTAGATCATTTAATTCAAAAGTCAGTTGTAACTTATGAAATGTAGAGCTGGGCAGCATTAGGTATATTTTGTACCGTCGTACCGCCGCCATAAATGCAGACATTACTGGTATGTCAAGGCATTTTCTGCTATCAAAAGCATGCTATTGTGTCGTTTTATAGAGACATGTGAGACACGATCTAGTTGAAAAAATCAGGTGCATACCTCGGGCAGGTTGTTGTTCTCATGACATTACAAAAGTTCAATCGCGCTTGCCAACAGGTGTAAGTGGTCTAAAGACCCGTTTTTTTTGTGTTACTTGACGCGATAATGCATCCACTTTTAACCATTTTGGGTGGTATGTCATGAAATACGGGATCAGGGCAAACACTATCTTCTTCAGTTCCTTTCAGCAGCCTTGCTGACCATTCCAAAGCTAGCCACCTTCTGCATTCTTTACCAGTCTTTTCGTTGCGACGATAATATCTTTCTGAAATTATTTTATTCCAATGCCTTTGATCGCACACAGTTTCAAAATCAACAGTTTCTAAATAAATTGCCTGTGTGCATGGATAGTTCTTGACTTTCAAACAACACTAACCTTTTTAGGCCCACTGTATTGACTTTCGGACAATACATTTTAGTGGTCGCTAGCGTTAAGCCCTTGCGTAGGGTGATCCACTTGGAAAGGTAACCATTGAATGTTATTTTTACAGGTAGCAGTAATGGAAATAGAACTCCAGATGCTGGGAACATCCCAAGATTTAGAGAGGATTCAGAGGTGGGTCAACTCAGGGTGACAAAGTTTTGTTTCCCATGGGTGTCTGCAACGCTCTGCCATTTTCAAGTGAACAGACAAATTTCAAAACCATCGACACTGTTATTTCATAGCAGTGCTGATGGTATGGAACTTTTTCACACAGTTTAGGTGCTACAAAACACTGAAAAAGAGACGTTATAATAAGCTCCTAGCAATATATATATGTCATGAAACATTGCTCGTTAGATAAATTTCCATCAGATGGCTTCAATTTATTTGGTTGTTTAAGTAGCAGAGTAGGGAAGCTGACATTCACCCAGTCATGGTTGAGTAAATACAAAGTTTTTTATTATTTTTTTAAAGAAGTTTGGTCTTAGTAGCTAGGCACCTAAATAGGAACAAACTAACGGCCAATTTTGTGTCAAATAAGCTTTACAGTCACAAAATGTAGAACCAACTACTTCACTCTAAGGCGGAAACATCCAAAACCGACAGATTTGATGTGGATATTATGTTCCTGATTTGCTTCACACTTCTCTTCAGCGCACTGCGCTTCATGCAAGTATTGCAGTATTGTATAACTCAAAAACCCTGGATATGCACAGGAAAAATTAGTCATAGCCTGGGTCAAAAGCCTCGCCCTCAACTTGAAACTCAAATCTGAACCAGGGTCTTGCTTCACCATATTATAACATATTTTATTTGAGCTGTATTCTCTGCTTTCATCTTCTGCAGGTCAAAAAGGAAATCCTATGTCTTATCCAAATGATTATTTATGCCATTCATTATGTTTCGAATTCGGCTGGTCTTTATTTCCAACGTGATTTTGATGCATCACCTGATGACTCAATCAATTCTCAACTATCTTATGTGATTCATCATTTCACAGGTAAAATGGACAATGGAAGTAGTCTGTTTCGGACTAAGTCTAACTTTGATGGAGCTTGACACTTTAAGAGAAAGCGTAAATGTTTATCTCGATTGGTTAACTGTTCTGACCATACCGAAGTCGACAGTTCCAGAACCGATTTTGCGGAATCCGCTTCCGTATGTCAGACAAATGATTTATCATTTGCAGAATTTGTTTATTCCAAGGTACGTTTAAAATTTGATTAAACAAAATCCCAAGTTTTTACCCTCTGGCTGAAACATTTTGATCCTTTTTTAATTGAGAGCAAGCTGACGAACAGCCAAGGAACCACTGGTACATGAAATAAAAGCTGGAATTTCATTTGAGTGGAAAATTTTTTAGGAGGGCTGATATAAAAGTGATGAAATGTGAGTGCTATCAGCCCTGTCCGGGTGAGGATAAAACTGCCCATAGATGCGAACTGTAGAGTTACCCAACATATTTCCTCCATGTCGTAAGTGGTGCAGACTGGATTACAATGGAACGGAGTTGTAGATGGTTATACACATACCACCCAGTGTGTGCAAATAATTCCTCCGTGAGAGTAGGCCATAGTCTTGTGATTTTTAACACGCGAGGATTACAGATATAAATTCTAATAATTTTATGTAAAAAAACTCATTTCACTACTCTGCTTGCTATTATAAACCTTCATCATAAGTATAGTGCATTGGAAGTCATCAAGAATATTTTGAACAATCGTTAAAAAAAAATTATGAACATGCAAATACTCTCATTTATAAAAAATTTGCAGTTTATAATCCAGAGTATTTGAAGACTCTATTGAAGGTCTCCACGCGAGTATGGACGGGAGAAAGGCTCTCGTACTCTTCTGGTATTTGTAACCTTGTATCACTCACCTAAATCTATTTGTCGATAGTTGGTTCCTTTTAGGAGTTGCTTCCAGCCTTACCTGGAGCGATCTTCAATAATAATAAAAAAAACTTCTCTATTTACCACTTGCTGCCTTATACAAGACACAGAAAATGTGATAAGGCAATCAAAAACCTGGAACCTATAGCGGCTGTTAATAAATGATCAAAAATTATCCCCAATCACATTCCCAACCGTAAATATGTTCAGGAAATCAAATTTTAAATGATTCAAAATCATCACTGTGCGTCCAAAGAAATCTAATAGTCTTGTTTTTGCCTCTCTGGAATCAAATCTCGAAATTGACGGCATGCCCATTTTAAACCTCATCGCTGATTTGTGAAGACATGGACAGATGCCGAAAGTGCCTCATCCGTATATGTGAATTCCGTCCTTCCTAACCTGCTCTCCTTTTCTAATACACAGTCCTGGCGTAACATACATCTAGTATATATAACAAGCACTATAGCTTATGCTACCAGTTATGGTATTGATAAATCTTTCGAACTGGTCGGACCCCCGTATTTTTGCTTTCATGGATACTTTCATGTATTCTTGTATATTTTTTACTTCATACAAATTCAATAATATTTAACGTCGTAAAATGTGACATAAATCATGATGTCGGAAAAAATAGCAGAATGTCATAAAAAAGCAATGATTTCTGTTACAGGAAATTTTGAAATTCAATTCTCTTGTTAATTAACATCTGTTGTCGTGAAAGGTGTTATTAACAACAAATTGGGTTTAGTGCTGCGGCCATTAATATTAAAAAATAATATCGCTATCCAGTTTGTGTTAATTATTTATGTTGAAATTCTCACACGGCTACCATCAGATTTGGTTATACCTAAAGAGAAGCATTTGGATTTTTTTTTGTGATTTTAAAATTGAATTAAACATCTGTGTAATGGCATTATTGAACTCTTTCATTAACCATTGAGTTAAGAAAGTTCAGTCTCAAGCCTGTTTGATGACGTTTTTTTTAATTATGCTGTAATTTTTTTCTATTTACTTATAAAAAGTAGTCTTATCATACCACTCACTGCACTTTGTTTAGCGTTCAGTTCTGTTCAGGAAATGCCGGCATTGACTCTTTCAAAATACAATATCTCTGTAATCTTCGCAATGCCGATTTGAAGCGCCACAATGGCATAATTTTTTATAGCAAAACTGGTAATACCGGATTTTTGACTACGGTATGCAGGTAGAAAATATAACCAACTGGGTACCCGGTTAGCTCAATCGGTAAAGTGTGGGAATACGCTGCGAGCTACACATCTCTGATCGTCATGACGCAGGTTTGAGTCCTGTGGGGGATGATGATTGTATGCGAGAGGTCTGCTGAACGCCTCGCCGGTGCATGGTGGTTCACGTTAGCGCTACTTACGGTTTCCTCCACCAACCAGGTCCATGCAGAGAAAAAATCAAAAATACGGTAATCAAAAACCTTCACCCCGATTCGGAACTGGTATCTACACGAGAGGTCGTGGTTCGCCATATGGTTAAGCTGTATTCTCGTCTTTCCTCTCCCACAGGATAAAAATGATATCCTATCCTAACCAGCCCAGCTCTAAATTAATGATTGCAGTTTATGATACACTTCTTATCTTACAGAACTGATGGGGTTATATCAACACAAGTCAGCTTATGTCAAAGCGTGCTTCGTACAGTTCAAAACATTGTGCAGAATTCTATGATGTTGGACAGGGAAACTTGGGAGGCTGTTCTAATGTTTATGTTAAATGTCTGTGATAAATTGCTTGCTGCTCCTTCACAACCAAGTAAGTTGGTTTTATATTGAAATTCACTTTAAACAAGATGGAATGCAGTTGCTTATATGGCGGAGAACAGAATGTCAGGTACACTGGTGCCTGAAGAAAATCTGTTGGGAAAATATTTTTCTAGAAGATAAAATATGTCTAATTTAGGAACTGAATTGTAGAAAAAAGTTCGTAATCATCAACACTGGAATGAAATAGCAGTGTTGATGGTTTTGAAGCTTTTTTGTTCAAATCAATTGCATTTTCTCAGTAAAAACGAAAATTTTAGTTCATTTTTTGTTCCTATAAAAGATTCGCTATTGATTCAAATAAATTGTGCTTTAAATCAATTCGAATCACCGAATCAAATTACCCAAGAAAAGATCATATCTTTCTAGCAATTCTAACCCTGCCCGTCTATAAGTGACCGCTAGAACAGGGACCTTGGTCAGAAGTGGCTAAACAAATAAAAAAAAAATCTGTACGTTCGTTCTCAAGTCTGCTGGTATATTGATAATCGGTATGGGCCACTTATTTCCATATTAATTTTATCCTTCAGATGGACTAGCTGAACAACTGTGTGAATTACTGATGCAAACGCTGATGCAAGTATGGCTTCTAGCATGCGTGCGTTCATTCCCTTCTCCGCCGTTATGGAAGACGGCAAGGATACTGTTTGCTGGTTGGAGGCATCATCCTCCTGTGGTGGAATATTGGTGCAAGATAACTTCTGCTTTGACTGCAAGGTAAATTTGTGAGATTTTCTACTTTCAAGTTCTGTGAACTGTGTGGTAGTATCAGGTTGTGTGCCAGCTAATAGAGAATTAATATTTGAACTCGCTTGATATCGATTTGTTGCCACAGATAGCAGTAGTGGTATTTTTGAAATTTTGAAGACAAATAACTGATAACATTGCCGCACGAACATCGAAACATAACTTTCGAAATAAGCAATAAATAAAAAATATATTAAGAAAGTATGTTTAATTTAAAAAAGCATCATGTTGAAGAAATTGCATAGGAATAGGTGTCTAGGTATTCAGAATAAACGATATTGTCTGTATTCTTGAATTGCCGATGTATATTTGAAAGAGAAAACATTTAAATGCTTGTAAAGATAGATCTCATCTTTGTTTTTGAACAGATAATAAATCATCCATAAATCCTGGATGTCTGTTCAAAATATTTGAATCACAAATTCAGAATGTCAGCTACTCTGCTACTCAGACACCCGAAGCAAATGGGAACCCATCGGATGAAAATTTAGCAAATGAACAAGATTTCATGAATATCATCTCTCGGTAGAAGATGAAATGCCTTTTTGAGTGTGTGGTAGCAACCAAACTGTAAAGAAAGTTTTGAAAATCAATTCGTGTGGGCGCTATGGCCTAGTGGTTAAGCATGTTGGCATCGCAGGTTGAAGATGTCGGGTTCGAGCCCCGGTGATTCCGGCTCGCTTATCCATGCCCACCACTCAACCCAGGGTGTAATAACTTAGGTAGGCTAAGCCGAACAGGAAAAGATTATATCTTTCCAGTAATTGTAACCCTGTCCGTCTATAAGTGGTTGCTGTTATAGGGCCTTGGGCCGGGTGATCCACTCCAAGAAGTGGCTATAGAGAAATAAAAAAAATACTGCTATGCAATAGCAGATTGATGATTTTGAAGCTTTTTGTTCCATCCGAAGAAAATGACGTGGGCATTCAGGACACCCGAAGAAACGCGAGATTCTGCCATCATTCTTGAATTGTGAAAACCTAATGTTTTCTTTTTGAGATAAACAGCCTGAGGTTTTTTGGTTTTAGTCGAACATCAAAATTTATATTTTCAAAATATATTTCCATTTCAGAGTTGTAGAACTAACTCATGGACCATCCTATCCCAAACTGAAGATAGCTGATGAAGATTTGAAATATATTCCAAATGATTTATCTGATGAAATAGCAACTCAAACATGGTACAGGATGTTACATATGATTAAGTAAGTTCAGTATTTACTTTTGTATTTATTTTACGCCCGGAAATGAGCCTAACTTTTTTATTCTGCCAACTAGCAATAATCCCCCTTCCCCCCAACCTTTTGTGTGACAAAAGCTTTATAGAAGTGGTACCACCAATTTTTTTTTGTTGAAATTCACTCCGAACAAGGCCAGAAAAGTAGTGCCGAAAAGGAACCAACTATCGGCCACTTAATAGCAAAGAGCTACTACAAGATACAGTAGCAGCAACTGCACTCCAGGTGGAAAACATTCCAAATGGAACTGAACCACCATGGCAAAGTGCAGTGAGTGGTATCTTCCTTGGGTGGTGGCAAAACCATTTACTACTTCTAGAATTGCGAAGTGGTAAACAAATGAAGTATGACAATAGAGGGGGATGAATGGTATCTGCTTTGGCTACCTCTGGGTTCGATCTAAAATTTCAAAATTTATTTTTTACAAGTATCGAAGGCAAGCATGTCCAAAAGACATCAAATATTCAAATGCACTTAAAATTTTAATTTTAGATCTATTTTAGAATAGTAGCTTATACAAATTATTCATGTTCATTGTATAAATTATAGCAAATTCCACAGAAAACTCTACATTTAGCCCTAACATTGATAGGTTCTAATGAAGCAAAAGATTTATGCTTAGTAACTTGCAACAACAGGTATAGTTCAATATTTTTGCTTAGCTTGTCACAATGCTGTTTGACCTGGGACGTATTCGATATATTTGGGTATTGGTGATCTCTCTAGTCTTATCATGTTGCTATCCCTTTCAGCAATCCTGTTGATCTAAGCAATGCTAGTCTCATTAGCAAATATCAAGGGTTCTTCGAAACAGCACTCACCAGAGATAATCTACAAGATCCTGCTCAACATCCTAGCCTGGCTATGCTGCCCACTATATTTCTGAGAGCTTTGAGAGGAATCTCTACCCACGTTGATGCATTTTTAGGTAAGCTGTTTCGTTTATGGGGAAATAATATCGCGGTGAAATTGGGTCAGATTTATTTATAAGGTGATATAATTTCTCAGACTGGCAGAATGTCAGCCACTCTGCGACTCAGATATCCGAAGATATGGGTTTCATCTAAGGAAAATACAACAAATGAGTAATATGTCATGAAATATCTCTTGCAACTAAAATACCCAAAAAGTTCCAAAATTATCAATACTGCTATGAAATATTTTGTTCTTCTTTGGGTGTCTGTGATGTTCTCCTTCCATTTTCTTCAGGGGTTGAAAAAAGCATTAAAACCACTTGTTTTTGAACTTTGGTTGATTTGACTTTTGCTAAATTCTCTTCTGATGGAAACCTATTTTCTTAGAGTGTCGGAGTAGATGGCGTTCTGCCCGGCTGGATCTTCATAATGAATATTTTTTCTTTTCTTTCTCCAGGCATTGCTGGCCAAAAGAGGAGCGAGATAATCTACCCTAATGTTCTGACGAAGATTTCGAATCCTGAGACTCCAACAATCATTAGAAAGTCTGGAAAGAACACCAGTAGAAAGGTATGATTTGAAAATCGGTTTGATTGTTGTTATCAACTTGTTATTGTGGTAAAAAAAAAAAAAATGTGTAAGTTTTAAATTAGGTTCTAGCTGCTGGTTTTTTTTGTTCTGAATATCTTTTGGGCATATTTGTTTAAAACTCCCTGTAAGCTTGCTTAATTAATTAATTGCCTGTTCAAGATCTTAAGATTAGTCCTTAAATTGTATATATTTAGTTTTTCATTCACTTCGCAGCTTCTGGTTTTCCATTCGAAATAGCTTTTTTATATATCGGTTTGATCCCTTTTTATATAGTCCCTTATATGAGTGAATCACCCTGATCAAGGCCCTGTACTAGAGGCCACTTATAGCCGAACAGGGTTTGTTGTATAGAAAAGATATGAAACTTTCCAGTTCGGTTGAGCCTACCCAAGTTATTACATCCTGGGTTGAGTAGTGAGCATTGATTAATGAGCCAGGCTATCCTGGACTGGAACCCACGATTCCAACATGAAACCACTAGGCCATCACCCACAGTAGAGAGCGCTTCTAACCTTGATAAAATTAATTGCCCGTAGAAGAATTTTAGGCCCTGTAAATAGGGCTTTAGAATAGACCTAACGTGTTTCCTGCTTGTTGTAAGAGGCGACTAAAAGGAAGTGGTTGATGGTTTCACCATTGACAAGGCAGGTACCACTCACTGCACTTTACCATGGCGGCTCAGTTCCGTTTGGGATGTTATCCTCTTGGAGTGTAGTTGCTGGCACTACATTTTTTAGTAGCTCTTTGCCTTTGGTTGGTTCCTTTTGGGCTCTGCTTCCGACCTTGCTTAGAGTGAATTTCAGTAGGAAAAAAAGAATTATTCAAGATTGATCCTAAGTTTGATTATTAATTGAAAATGCCCATCGTGAGTCACTATAATTTAGAATTCTTTTTTCATTTCAGCAAGTTCCATCGACTACATCGTTACAAAGTAAATCATCTGCGAGTAATGTTTCTTACAAGCTCAATACAAGTCCTGGGAATGTCAGCCAAAGTCCAGGTAGAAAGTTAGTTCTTTAATTTGAACAGAATGTACCGGTAATATATTTTGCACGAAAGACGCGAATACGGCTTAATCATATGGCGGACCACCACCTCACATGCAGACACCAGTTCCAATTCGGTTGATGATTTTTGCTTATCTCATTTTTTCATTTTCCCTGTGTGTTCCTAGTTGATGGAGGAAGCTATAAGCAGTATTTACCTGAACCACCATGCACTGGTGAGACCTCCTTTTGCAGACATCTCGCATATAATCACCATCCTCACAGGATTCAAACCCACGCCAATGTTTACAAACGAAAGAAAGATGTTCAAAAATACAATATAATGTGAAAAGACACTCAACAAAAGGGGCAAATGCATAGTCAAATGTGCAATGGTTATAAAAGTACATAAAAGACTTCAGAATCATTGACACTGGTACGAAATAGCAGTGTTAATGGTTTAGACGTCTTCTTGTTTATTAGGGAAAAAAGAGACTTGTTTTTGCTCAAGTCGTAGTCGCTCCTTTATCAGCTTTGCGATTTGCATATCTGTTACTGATCTGGGGGACGTGGACTAACAACTTATTCTTCCTCTGTGCCTTTGTGTATGCGGATCCATATGCGGTACATGCAAGGATACAGTAGCAAGAGTAACTTTTACTGACTAGAGAGGTTCCTGCTTCACACTTTCACATAGTTATTTCTGTAATGTTGTGTGTGACCAAAGTCAGACTTCCTCAGGGGAGTGTTTCAAAAATGTGACAATAAAAATTTATATGCAATATAAAGCATATCTGTGGCTGCAAGTTGATACTTTCATGTGATTCTTGCAGCACAGCTCGGAGTTGATTTCAGCAAAAACAATTAACTATTGCAAAATGCACTACAGGCGGAAAATGTGGGCCGCGGTGGCGTGATGGAAGCGACGATAGCTGCCGGTCGTGATACATAATGAATGGCGCGGGTTCAAACCCCGGCGCTGTAACCCACAGCCTTGGGACTATGCTTGATATCCTTACCTGTTTCTCATTGGTTCCACACAGGATGGTTGGCAAGACGCAAGATAAATCTCGTAGCCAGATATAATTATAAACATTGTTAATTGCATACTGTGAAATAAACTTCATTTCATTAAAACATCGAAAACTGAGCTGAACAGCCACATTAAACAAATCTGTTTAACACTGATTGTTTTATTTGAATCAAACATTTTACTTTTACCCAGGTGCGGCAAGTTCATCAGTAGATATGCATCCACGTCCAGCGAAGGATCGACCCCATGTCAACAGTGTATTGAACCTGTATGGCCAGTGGTTATTTGATGCTGCTCTTGCTGGGGTCAAGTTGGAGTCATTGCAGAACACAAGGGAAAGAGGAGGTAATACGAAGGTTTTTAGGATAATGCTTCATTCTTTTTCAGATATTTTTTGATTTTTGAATTGAAAGATTCGATTATGGAATTTAGCCACACTCAAGATATATTGAGTGAGGGATTGTCTGATGCTATTTTTTTTTAATCAGAGCTGAGCAATGTTTGCAACTGTTTCCTAATAATCATTTTAAACATATTTTCTGTCACATATTAAGCTCTACTTTAGGTTTTGTTTGCTTTCCTGATATCTCTGTAATATGATATATATATTTTTATTACTTTTTGTGTCAACCGAGGTAGAGCTGGGCGCCATTGGTTATGTTATATACCGGCATACCGCTGCCAAAATGCTGGTATTACCGGTATGTTACGCTATTTTCTGCTGTTGCCTCGTTTTAAAAAGATGTGTGATGATCGCCCTAAATATAGGTGCATTTTATGAAACTTTCTAAATGTGTGCGGGTTGTTGTTTCATGAATATGCAATAGCCAAATGAAGCATATAAGCAGCTGTAAATGAGCCAAACGTCCGTTTTTGTTGTCACTTGTTGTGATATCGTATTAAGCTGTAGCCTTGTTTGATGATATGCCACGAAATCATCCCGATGTCACGGCAAACCGGAATTGCGAAGATCAAGGTGATACAGTATTTTAGTGTACTAAATTTATCATGGCGAGTCGCCCAGCTCTAGACCGAAGTGTCACATTTAACTAGGGCTATGACCAATTGTCTTGGCCGTAGAGTAGACAACATGGTTGCCTGGCTAGCTTATCGGTAAAGCGTTTGTGAATTGCTTTGAGCTACGCATCTATGATCGTTCCGGTGTAGCTTTGAATCCCAAGATCGATGATGAACCGATTAACAGTCACTCACTACAAAGAACTACTACAGCATGTAGTACCAGCAACTGCACTCATGGTGGAAAAGCCAGGGAAGATTGAACCACTATCATAAAGTAGATATGGTACATTGGACTTTGTGTGCACTGTTTATATGTGTTTTTTCGAAACATTTGACAAAAGTTCAGGATTTGAAGGTTTATGTTTTGTGTAATAATTTACTTCAAAGAACTTCCACGGAGGATTTTCTTCTCATTCCCAAGATCTCAAAGAGTTCGTAGTGCTGATTTATCATCAAACTATGATACTTTACTGACACCCATAGTCGGGGAGAATAACCGCCGATACTCAATAGGTGGGCGAGATTGTATGCATCTTGGCCTGCCGAATGTTCCTAGAGGAAAATTGCTCTTTTTCTTGGAGCTTTTGACATTTCATTAAAGTCATGCCTGTCATATGACCACATACTTTTCCTCGCCTGACTTGAACTGTAAAATGATCGTAGAATCAAACACCTTTCTTATTTGGAGCTTACGATATTGCATCAAACTTCAAGTCATCCCTTTCACACGGCCACATACTTCTTTCTGTCTGATTTGGATTGCCAAATGGTCCTAGAACCAAACAAACTTCCCTTTGGAGCTTTTGGCAATGCATTTATAAAGTTCCCACATACTATTCTTTGGCTGACTTGCTCTGCGGAATGTTCTAAGTAAAAATGCGCAATCTTGTTTGGAATGATCATCATCTTCAGTCTGGAAATCTATGCTATCAAACTTTTAAGAAATTGCATTCAAATTTGACTCCTATGTCTACTATTGCTCACTGCTCATCTAGCATTCATTAGTATTTAGGGATGGGCAAAATCGAAGCATTTTGAATTCGAATCGCATTCGGATAATTTTCTCGAATCGGATCGAATCACTGATTCCATAGAAATGCCAAATATGCCGTTTTTACTATTATTATTATTGTCTCTTTCATGATAATTAGGAATTTCACAGTTACGAATTACAAATATTAAACAGACTTTAAAACAATGTATTTTCTATTAAAGTCCGTTCCAAGGTGAAAATTTTTATTTTAACGACAAAATACAATTGATTTTGGTCAAATTTGACCAAAATCGATTGCATTTTGTCGTTACAAATGAAAAATTCCACTTCATTTGGTAAGTTTTTCTTCCTATGACCTATTCACGATTGATTCGAATAATCTTGTGCTTCGAATCAACGAATTAAATTCCCCAGGCATATTAGTATTACAAGTATTACTGGACACATCACTTGGCAGAATTTTTCGTTCATTTCATATCTGCAGATCACAAAAATAGCAGGTGAAATCAGTCAATCAAAATAATTGCACAACCCTGCTCAGTTTCTTATAATATTATGCTGTTTCTTCTGTTACATTCGAGTTTGTTGGTGTGTTTTGTGGTTCAAATGCCTGTATTATTGACTGTAACTCAAATAAACTCTTCTCGTCAGCCAAAACTTTGCTTCACCCATGTTACAAGAAATAAACAGAACGATAAATCAAACATGAAATACGTGGGTCATCTTGATCAAGGCGCTATACCAGTGACCTCCTAGAGCGAGTTTAACAGGGTTAGTGTTGTTCGAAAGATATAATCTTTCCGGTTCTGCTTATCCTTAATGAACCAGACTCCCAAGATCTTTAACCTGCAATGCCAACATGTTAACCTCTAGGCTATTTCGCCCTGATTGGAAGGGCATAATTAGTCAATAGCTTAATTTTCACAAATCGATCAGATTCCATGAAAAGTGTTTCGGTTTGAAGATAATATACCTGAAATTGGCAATCATACCTTTTTTTTACTGAAATCACTCTGAGCAAGGCCGGAAGCAGTATCCAAATAGAACCAACTTATGGTCACTTAATAGCAAGGAGATACTGATAAGAGATTTAGTACCAGCAACAGCACTCTTAACCGGAAAATATCCCAAACGGAACTGAACTGCCATGGTAAAGTGAAATGAGTGGTATCTACCCTGGGCTGAAAACCCATCTACCACTTTGCTTCCTTATGTTTATTTTTTTTATTCACAGCCACTTCTTAGATTGGATCATCCTGTCCAAGGCCCTGTAACAGCTGCCACTTAGAGACGGACAGGGTTACAATTGCTGGAAAGATATGTTCTTTTCCTGTTCGGCTTAGCCTACACAAGTTATTACACCCTGGGTTGAGTGATGGGCATGGATAAGCGAGCCGGACTCGCCGGGGCTCGAACCCGAGATCTTCAACCTGCGATGCCAATATGTTTAACTACTAGGCCATTTGCTATGTTTCGCTATAGCGATTACCTGCTGTATGCTTAGGATATCGCAGCCAGTAAACCATTTAATTTTGTACCCCAACGACTTCTGGACATTTTTTTTTAGAAAGTTTTATAGACATATCTTGCAGCAGCATTCCTTTTTCAAATTTCTCTTCGGACATTCTACAGAAACATTATGCTGTCTTTCTAATTAATAATACTCAAATTTTCTGTAGCACTAAAGTAACAAACTAGAGCTTTTTTAATGTAGAATACTAACATTAGCTCTATATACAGTTTTATCTTACATTTACATACAGAAATGCAATATTTCTTTTAGCTTTATCTAACAAAATACAGGAGATGTTATTTTAACCATTATACATAGGTGCATTGGTAGAGATCTGTTGCCCCTATTTGGTAAAAAAAATATAATACCAATAGGATTGTTGCACTCAGCCCTTGAAACTTCTGTTAGTTTTTCTTTCCTATATAGGAAGATTGATTTCTTCATTCCCAGAAGGATACAAATAATTTTTTATCCTTGAATAACAACATTGTTTGCACATCCGCCTACTTGCTACACACGATATCAATGATTTTGTTTTATTCATACTTTGTTATATTTATTGATTCCAATAAATATCGCAGTCATTGATTCACTTTAAAAAGCAATTAGGATTTATTTGTTTACTTTAACCAGATGTTCCTCTGATTATATTACATATATTTTTTCTTTATTGAACTTCACTCTTGAGCAAGACCGCAGCTCCTAAGGGGAACCAACCAATAGCAAAGAGCTACTAAAATATGTAGTACCAGCAACTGCACTCTAAACGGAAAACATCCCAAACGGAACTAAACCGTTATGGTATTGTGCAGTGAGTTGTATCTGCCCTTGGCGATGGTAAAACCATCTACGACTTCTTTGCTTCCTTTTAGTCGCCTCTTACGGCAGTGGGAAATACGTTAGGATTATTCTAAAGCCTGTGTACCTGCAGGGCATAAATATACTAGAATCGTCAGGGTCATGGAGCCCGGGCTGGCAGAATTTCAGCCGCTCTGCTACTAAGACACCCAAAGGAAATGGACACCAGAAGAAAATCTATCAAATCAGTAGGCAATAATTCAAAGTATATCTTTTGCTAAAAATGAAAATGCCTCTTTTTGGTATCTGGTGACAACCAAACTATTGATAAGGTTTAAAATTATCAATACTGCTATGAAATGCTGCTTCTGGTATCATAATTATCCACTTCTGCATTTTTTTCTTTGGAACAATCAATCTTACAAAATATGCCCCAAAAAATAGTTAAATTCAACAAAAGGAATTTTTGAAGCATTAATCTGGTTCAACTTCAAATAATAACACTAATTTTCTATGTCTTGTTGGTGCAGGGAGCATTGCATTTTTATGAAAGACCCGATCTTTCCACATCAAGAATAAATAGACCTTAAATATCTAGACCCCTGAGACCTTAAAAGCGTTCATTTCCATTTCGAAGAATGCTTCTATCATCAACCGCCAAGCAGTGTGCTGCCAAGTCTGTTAAGATACTTTTAGATAATACAGAAAAGTCTTGAAGTTGTTTCAATTGCGAACATGACCGGGCTAGAATAATTTAATATTCTATATCTGATTTTATTTTCGTTCCAGGGAGTGTTACAATGCGCAGTCGATCATCAAGTGGCGTGCTATCGAGTCAAGTAAACGTTGGATCTTCAAGTCAATCAACACTCGGAGGATTGGGGACGTCCCAGGTTAATTCATAAGAAGATTAATTTGTTGAAATTATATAGCAGTAGTGCTTGATGAGTTCAATTTTTCTTGTTTTCAGATATTTTTAAATTTTAACAGAGGTTTATTCTTCAAATTAGTTCTGTTGCTGTATTGTAACTTTTTTTTGTTATTTGTACTTCGCTCTAGACACACATCATCTGGAAGGACTCTCGACTACTAATCCAGCCAAAAACTACATGAAATGTTATGTCAGTTACTGTGCTCTAAATAGAAAATAATTGGGATAAAATTCAAGCACCATAAAAGACCCCAGTGAAGAGGCGATGGTAAAACCATCAACCCCTTCTTTACTTTTTTAGTCGCTTCTCATAACAAAAACTTTTATTTCTTTCTCTGACAAGTGATTTTTTATAAACCTTAAGTTTTTTACCAATTTTTTTTTCTGGTGTCTGGTAGCAGACACTCTAATCTGTTTTGTACTAGACAGTGAGCTATTGAAAATTTAACAGGAAACTCAGGTGGGGTGGGGTGGGGTGCCCGGTTGTCTCTCACGTCCTGGGTTCGAACCCAGATGCGGGATCATAATGTGCGAGAGGTCTGCTGGACGTCTCGCTGTTGCGAGGTGGTTCACATACGTGCTACTTAGAGCTACCAACCAGGTCCACGCACAGAAAAAGGGAGTCAAATGTCAGGCCAAAACCTCCACCCCAGATTCGGAACCAGTTTCTACACGAGAGCGTGGTTCGCCATATGATTAAACCGTATTCTCGTCTTTCCTCCCCCGCAGGCTAAAAATGGATTCCTATTTTAGATATTTTCTTGAAATGGTAAGATCCATAAGTGCCCAACTTCTTGTTGCATGCTTTGTCAGAAATTTACTGGTGTTGTTGTAATGTAACTAGTGGTTAAACATGTTGGCATCGCAGGTCGAAGATCTCTGGTTCGAGTCCGGCTCGCTTATCCGTACCCACCACTCAACCCAAGGTGTAATAACTTGGGTAGGCTAAGCCGAACAGGAAAAGATCATATCTTTCCAGCATTTGTAACCCTGGCCATCTATACGTGGCCGCTCTTACAGGGCCATGGACAGGGTGATCCACTCAAAGAAGTGGCTATAAAAAAAAAATAATAAAATATTTTACAGGATGGCATCAATCTAGCGGCAAACCCGCTCTTTGACAGTTCAGAATATCCCGAATCATATGATGCAGGAAGATCAGAAGCTTTTGGTACTTTGTGTAGAATCTTCTCATGCAAGAAAACCGGGGAACATATTCTGCCGGTGTATTTGTCAAGGTAAATAAAATCTTTGTCTGTTGTGTTCTGTTCTATTGGTTATTTGTTGAAATTCGCTCAAAGCAAGGCTGGAAGCAGCACTGAACCAAATGGTTGCCACCAGGGATGGACATATCCTGAATAATTCGTTATTCCGAATGCATTCTAAATTGGAGATGGGCGCATATGGTAATTTTCATCGATACCGATACAAGTACCAATACCACCTTTGTAATTTATATTCCGATACCGATACAGAGTACTTTATTAAATATGTTAAAGGCCTTTTTGTATCCACATTCTTATGCCCTTGTTATAGTTGCACCCACGCTCCGTTGTAAGGATGTATCAGGTATCTGTGATCAAAATTTTCCGATACCAGTACCAATACGATACTTCAAGAATCACCGATTCCGATACGTCGGCCCATCTCTATTCTAAATTCAGCTATATTTTTGATGAAAAACATTGTTACAACTAATATGGTAAAAAAAATTAATCACAAAACCTAGAAACCATGAGTGATAGTTGACAATTTTTTATTGGTTTATAAAAAATATCAATCGTGAAAGCAAGAATGGGGTTCTCTGTTGAATTTATATTCAATATTAAATGTCCAAATGACCAGATGATAAGCCCAAAGTGAGATGGGAATTACAAAATATTCTTCTGTCATAATAAATGGTAAAGATACACAATAACTAAGCTTTTGATGGAGCAATTACCTTTATGAAACACATTCTAATTCAAAAAGTTTTGAAATACAACAAAATACTCAGTAAGTATATTTTCAGTAGAATACATGTAATTTTCAAAATGAAATATCTGTTCTCTGTTGAATTTGTTAATAAAAACAACAAATTTTTGTAGATCATTATTCTATAATATATCTAAAATCAAGACCCTTACTATATCGTATATGTTCATTTTCGAATTTATTCAAATATTTTATTTGTTTTGGACTTCCCTGGTTGCAAGAGCAAAGAGCATTTCCAAAAATAGAAGAATGTAGTTACAACTCTTCGCACAAAAGTGCACACGACGCAAACAGTTTGGATTTCACAGATTAGGCACTTTTTGGACTGACTACTCCAGAGTCCTCCTTGTAGCAACTATTTATTATGTTCAGGTTCTATCTGACCTTGAGTCATGGTCTAATGGAAGAGAGCAACCAAGTACTGGCAAGCATATTGTTGAATTCTGTCAATTTGTTTCGCATTGATCTACCCCGGGATAACTTGTCTTCTGCCAGGGATATTTAAATGCTTTGGAGACTATACTACCAGATAGGTGAGTAAAGATTTTCAGTTCATCTTGCTATTTCTATCAAGATATATTATGGTGGTAAAAAGAGATAAGGTTTTTGTAATATAAATTTGACCAAAAATTAGTCGAGGCATAAAATTTGGACTTGCCGAGTCACTGATAAGTTGCAATAAACAACCTGTCCCTCCTCCTTGTTTCCTTATGATCCTGGAAAGAATCATAAGGATACACGAATGCGATAATATAAAGCATATATACAAAGATATCATGTTCTCATTCCACAGAAATATAGGTTTATTGTGTGTTTTCGTTAGGAGATAATCTCACTCTTTCAGACAAGATTAAAGATTTTAAAGACTTATACCATTAGACCTTCTGTTGTATATACTCTATTGCACTTTAATCTTGACTGAAGAAGTTGCTTAACGATATATTATTGCGATGGCCTAGTGGTTAAACATGTTGGCATCGCAGGTTGAAGATCTCGGATTCGAGCCCCAGCGAGTCCCACTCACTTATCCATGCCCAACATTGAACCCAGGGTGTAATAACTTGGGTAGGCTAAGCGGAACAGGAAAAGACCATATCTTTACAGTAATTGTAACTCTGTCCGCCTATAAGCGGCCACTGTTACAGGGCCTTGGACAGGGTGATCCACTCTTAGAAGTTGCTATAATAAAAAAAAGTACTAGGTACTCATATTTCTGTGAAATGAGAAGATGATATTTTTGTTCATAAATTTTGATACGACATAAATTTTCACTTTAAAGCTGGAACTGATTAGTATAGGAGGCCATGCCTCAACATTTGCCTATGTCCTATTATCAGCTTTCCTCTCCCCTGGATAAAAATATATTGTATTCTATATTCAGATTTCAAGGTGCAAGCCATACAAGTTGTGCAAAGTTGCCTTGAAATTTTGTTTTAAATTTCGCTTTCAATTCAATCACATACCTTTCGACTGCCACCTTGTCATCATTTTATCTTGTCATTAATTTTTAGGGAGCTTTCCCAATTCAAGCCGTACGTGAACGTGACGGAACTTCGAAGAGCTTCTGTGCATTTGTTATTATCGATGATTCCATTGCCTCTACATTATGACAACCTTCCGATAGAGGTAAATTTGTGAATGATTTAGCTGTTCATAAACTATTGTTTTTTTATTACTAAAGCAACTGCACTCTAAACGAAAAACATTTCATACGGAACTGAACCGCCATGGTAAAGTGGAGTTAGTGGTATCTGCCCTGGGCAAAGGTAACATCATCTACCACTTCTTTGCTTCCTTTTAGTCGCTTCTAACGGCACGCAGGAAGTACATCAGGACTATTGTAAGGTCCGTTCCTACAAGGCCAAAAATTGTGATCTGGGCTGGTAAGAAGGAAGTGTGACATGTTGTCAAAGCAATGCCTCATTGATAGCTTAAGTTCTATTCAGACTGGTAGGATGAAAGCAACTCTGCTTCTCAGATAGCCGAAGAATATGGGTTCCATCGGAAGAAAATTTAGCATATGGGCGATGTTTCACGATAAATCTTTAGCTAAAAGAACAAAATATCTCTTTTTGAGTTCGTAGTAGCAAAAAACTGCAGAAAATGATTAAATACCATCAATGCTTCTATGAAATAGCAGCGTTATTTGTTTTAGAATTTCATTCACCCTCTGAAACAAATGACATACACACAAAAAAGAAAAGAAAATTTTGTCAAAATATAATATTTGTATGTAATATTTCAAGACAGTAAGAACCGTGATCATTTTGAATATGCTTATACCGAATATAAACACCCAATACGCAAAATCAATACAAACTTTATGTGATTATGTAATTTTTTTCGAATCACCCTTAGGAACTCAATTCTTGTGTCCTGTAAAAAATAATTAAAAGAGAAATGGTGGATGGTTTTTTCGTCTCCCAGGGCACAATAAACTCACTACACCTTATTATAGTGGCTCATCCTCACTGTAATGTTTACCCCTTAGAGTGCAGTTGCCTGTACTACATTTTTCTCTTTGCTTTTTCCGAATTAGAATCATTTTTTCAATAAAAAAAATCTTTCAATCCAGGACATTCAATCTCTCTGGTCTCGTACCCCTGATGGTGAAGAAAACCACACATCTCATCAAAGTACAACACCTCGACATACGTTTCGTTCCTTAAAACTGCGAATTATACATCAACTCATCGGTTCTCTACAATGTGAGACGGATCCGATCAATGCTCAGATGATTCTGGGTGAGTGGATTTATTGCCTGTAGAATAGGGCTTGGCAATATCGAATCATTTGGAATTCGAATCTGATTAGGATAATTTCTTCCAATCGAATCACTAATTCCATATAAATAAGAAATGTCCCATTTTTAGTATTACGACTTGTCTCCATTGTGAAAATCAAGAAATTTATAGTTCACATTCCCTGTCTAAGAGCAACAATTTTCATATTTAAAGGACAAAATATAATCGATTTTGGTCAAACTTGACCAAAATCGATTGCATTTTATCGTTAAAAATGAAAATTCTAGTACATTCAGCACGTTTTTGTTCCAATGAACGATTCATAATTGATTCGAATAAAGTGTGCCTCGAATCACCGAATCGAATTACAGCCCTAATTGTGTATCAGGCTGGCAAAATGAAGACTGAAAAATACTTGCATGGGATCACGAAAAGTACGCGAACTATTACTCAGTCACTCAAGAAAAATGGGTTTTTCCAAAATAAAATTGGGCGACTGGGTAATATTCCATGATATTCCCGTGGCTAGAACATTTAAATATCTCTTTGTGAGAAAATCAAAACTGTAGAAAAAGAATCAAAATTTTCAATACTGCAATAAAATAGCGGCTCCAACCACTAACTATGTCCGCGCACATAAAAAATGAAAAAAAAAATTTGGCTGAAACCTTCAGACCTGATTCGGTGCTGGTGTTTGCATATGAGTTGTGGTTCGCCATATGGTTAAGTCGCATTCTCGACTTTCCTCTCCCACAGGATAAAAATGAAATCTTATCCTATCATACAAATAAACATCAAAAGCATTTGTGGCTCTGTTACTCTAAAGGCCGCAACACTTTTGCGTAGGTTGCTGTTTTCAAGTTTGTTTTATTTTACCCTTACGTTTTACGCAATGCTCTGCATGGAGTTCCTTACATTTGACACAGAACAGTTCGCTATGCAAGATAGCGGAGAGTGCTCATTTCGCTGCGAGCGTTTGTGCTTTGTACGCATGTGAACACGATTAACGCAAAACAATGCAGGCGTGCATTGCCGTTTTTATTTTGTTACCCGAAACGTAATGCAATGCATCGGTAGGACAATTTGATGTGTATTGTGGCCTTGATATTTAAGCCTGCACTTGTAGGGCCTTTTATTTTCTAATAGCATATTTTTAATCAAGTCTGATTCGATTTTTCAACACAAAACTCCATGAATTCGGTAATAAATCTTGTCCAAGTGTTGCGTTGCAACCATTAGTTATCGAAATAAATAAAACACCTGGACAAGCGAATTTTAACACAAATTGACTGGTTTTAAAAACAAACTTACCTGTGTTCTAGGTGGAATGCTACTAGCTTTACAAGACTCTGCTTTAGTGGAATCTATTGGATACGAATGTGCGCAAAATGGTGGAAAAGATGGGATAGTACAACCTAGTGAAAACGAAAATGTAGCTGCTGGTAAGTTGTACAATCTGTGAGTGTTCGACTCGATTTTAGTATCATCAAACTTTTAATAAAACAACAAAAATGAAAATATTATGATAAATCAGATGTTTATATTGTGTCTAAATTTTAATTAAAGAAGTTCAAAGTCTTGCTTCACAAAACGTTACAGAAATAAATTGGTGTAAGTGTGAAGCAAAACTTCAAATATCTCTAGTAAATCACAGTTACTCTTGTTACTTTATTCGTGCGCTTACTGCGTACTGATCCGCAAACACAAAGGCATAGAGGAAGGATAAGTAGTTAGTCCACGTCCCCCAGACCAATAGCATAATCTCTATTTCTTCTAATTTTAAAAACTTTTTTAGAGTTTTCCTTTATTGTTCAATTTATAATCTCAAATTTACCCTTACTTTGGACAAAAAAAAAATAACGTTTGAACGTTATAATTATTCTCAATTGAGGTATGAATTTTAATAATTGTAATTTTTCCAGATACAGCTTATGGCTTCTTTGTCAATTGCATATATCTTGTATCACAAAGATTGGAATCCTGGAAGTCAGAACTCAGCGTTTCTCTGGCTGCATTGGAACTACTAGCTGGACTTGCAAAGGTATGTGAAATGCAGTTAAAGAACATTAAACCCTTTTTTTGAGGTAGATTAGTTTTTGCCAGTGGCTGATTTCAACCTTGCTTAAAGCAAATTTTAAAAATATGAATTGGAATTGCAAAGAGCTACTACAAAACGTAGCAAGCAGAAAAACATTTCAAAAAAAAATTGTGCCACCATGATGAAATCATTTACCATTTGATTTATGTTTATGTGATCATTAATATCTTCAGCTAGTAAACCATGAGGAAATTTTTTTCAAACTTCCTCTCAGGCAAGGTTTGGGAGAGTATCAAAAAGAAAGCATCCCAACAGACACTGAAAAGCTTCTTTAAAAGTTATGATTTTTTTTTGAGTTTGCTTATTTCCTACCACATCATTTTATTTTGCTTTCAAAGTTCAAATACCAATGGTTGTTTTGGTTAGATATCATAAAATATGCAATCACATTAAAGACTGGATATTTTGTGTGTGTTTTGAAAGCAAAGTTGAATAGTTTCATCATATTTATTTATAGCCGCCAGAGTGGATCACCCAAAACAAGGCTCTGTGTACCGACAGCCAAAGTTGAGTGGTGGGCATGGACTAACGAGCCGGGACTTGAACTTGAGATATTCAGCTTGCGATGCCAATATGTATTCCATTGCGCCCTCTAATGCCCTACATGGTTTGAGGGAGTAGACTATCAATAGTGAAAAAAATTATATAAATTTCCTTGAATTTCAGGCTAAAATCCACATTGTAGACAGTGGGGAATGTCGCCGAGCAGTCCGAGAGTTGTGCCGATACATTGTAAGCCAATGTGAGCGCCCACCGCCACACCACAAAAGAGAACTGCACTCTATGATCGTAGCTGCTTTCCATACTCTAACAACTTGGCTGCTGGAGCATCCATATCTACTGAATGACAAGGTCTGTGATATTTTGCACTTCTCAAGTTTTTCTTCCTCAAAAGTTGTAATATTTTTTTGATTTTTCTTATTTTTGTGAAGCAGTAAAATAGAATAGACCTGATCGAAACCGTTCAAATCTTTTAAACAACTCTATAAGGGGTTTTGTTCATGGATCCACTCAAGGGTGTTGCTATAAAAAATATAAATAATATAATTCATCACAGGATTGCTTGAACGAGGTTCTAGAAATCATAGAACTTGGAATTTCCGGGAGTAAATCCGCGCCAGGAAGGAGAGGCAGCAGCGGCACATTCGGACAAAGTTCAACCACTGGCGGGCTCCTGGTAAACGGCACAAGTGAGGATGGTAAACCTATATTCAAAGGAGATAAAGATCTAAATCCAGCATCAATGAGAGTTTTAGAGGCTGCTGAGGGGGCTCTGGTCTGGTAAGAATTGATTTTTCAATGAATTTTTTTATTGAAGTTTACTCTGAGCAAGGCGGGGAGCAGTGCCTAAAAGGCATTAAGGTAATTATAGAATGTAAACAATACCAAATGATTGTGTCTAAGACAAAAGCAGATAGTAATGATCACAAGGCGAGCTGGACATTCCAAATAAAACCAAAACATGTACAATGTCCAGAATATGAAAGTTCACACCGGCATTGAACTGCAATGGCAGTGTATAGTATCTGCCCTGGGCGACAGTAAGACCATGTACCACTTCTTAAAAGGCGAAGCCTTAGGAGTATGCTTCGAATTATGCATCTCTGACCGCCATGACGTAGGTTTGAAACTCATGAAAGATGATTAATATGCAAGAGGTCTTCTAGACACCTCGCCGGCACACTGTGTTTCACATGAGCACTTCCTATGGCTTCCTCCTCCAACAAGGTCCATGCACAGGAAGAAAATGTTAGCTGGTTTCTGCACGAGAGGTTGTGGTTCGGCATATGGTTAAGCCGCTTTTTCAGTTTTCGAATCACTTGCCTTTCCCACATGATAAACATGAAAATCCTATCCGAGCTGCCTTTCGCGACACTCAAAATATATCTAAGGGTAATTCTAGATTAAGTCATACAGTACATTCCATTAAATTGATTTATTGATTCTCATATTAGTCCATTTTTTTAATCTATCTATCTCTTTAGACTTTTACTTTTATTTCAGTGTCTTTGAGCATCTTGGAGCCTTTCCAAGTCCATGTTCCCCCAGTTCAACATGTTGCCTGTTGAATGAACTAAGCTTGGTAAAACATGCCTGTGGACACACCCCTCAGGACAACAACCAATCAGAACCGGGAGCTGTTGACACGCCTTCTGAACAAGTCCAATCGGAAGGCGAAGTTAAAGACACACCTCCTCCTGGCAACCAATTGGATTTCTCAGATGCAGTGAAGCAGTTCAGATACTTTATTATCAGGAATACTGTGTTGCTCGGTGTTTTGGAGCAAAATCTTGGGAATGAACAGGGTTAGACATCAAATTTTTTCTTCGTTTTCTTATTTCGCAGCCTACTTTTTAATTGAAATACACGCGAAAGTGGAAGCAGTACCAGAAAGAAATTAAACTGGGATCATATGGCAGTGGAAAACTGTCAAACACGCCTTAAGCAAAAACATTTTATACAGCACTGTAGAATGTTTGTATGTGCTTTTATATCATCCACCTCATGGGTGCAGATAAGGATACCTGTACGAGAGTACGCCATACTTCTCGTGATTTTTTCTACACGCAAGTATTTGAGTAATGAATCCTGACAGTTTTCTATAAAAATACTTCAATTTCACTACTGTACTTGATAACTTAATTATAAGTTCAGTTCATTTGAAGGCCATCAAAAATGTTTTAAACAATTATAGAACAAATTTATGAAAATATTTGAAACATATAGATACACTCATTTATGAATAGTTTCTTACTTAAGGCAGTGTTTGAAGACTCGCGTAAAAGTTTTCGAGCAAGTACTGACAAGAATAATATCCCCGTGCTTTTCTGTTATTTACCCCCTTTTTTGCTTCTCTTTAGTCACCCTGACAACTGGTATGAAAGTTATCTGATATCAATTTCATATTCACTAATGCCTGAGTAGGATAGTATCGATCATTTATGGTTAATGTTACATAGAATTGAGGTTGAAGATCTCGGGTTCGAGTCCCAGCGAGTCCGGCTCGTAATCCATGCCAACCACTCTGCCCATTGTGTAATAACTTGGTAGGCCTACCAAGCTGAATAGGAAAAGAGCATATCTATCCAGCAATTCTAACCCTGCCCGTTTATAAGTGGCCGCCGGTACAGGGCCTTGGGCAGGGTGATCAACTCCTAGAGGTGGCTTTAAAAAAATTTCTAATTTTTGTTTTCCTAATCGTCAAAGCTTTTTTTATATTTAGAACCCGTACCCACCGTAACTCTGGTGCTTAGAAGTGCAAGTGGAAGAAAAGTACATGCAATGCAGTTCAGACAGACACCAAGGTAAAAAAGAAGCTGTGTATAGGATAGGATGGAATATCATTTTTCTCCTGCGGGAGAGGAAAGCTGAGAATACAGCTTAACCATATGGCGAACCACGACCTCTTGTGCAGATACCAGTTTCGAATCGGGGTCAAGGTTTTCGGATTATTGTATTATTTTTAGTGTATGGACCTGGTTGGTGGAGGAAGCCGTAAGCAGCGCTTACGTGAACCACCGTGCAATGGTGAGGCGTCCAGCATACCTCTCGCATATAATCATCATCCCTCATGGGATTTGAACCTACGTCATGGCGATCAGAGATGCGTAGTTCAAAGCGTATTTCCAACATATTACCGATTGAGCTAACCGAGCAAATATCTTTGTCAGCGCTATCACTGGTCTAAGAGGATTGTCCTGAATCAGGCTTCAGACTTAGTTGCCACTTTAGTACATATATAAACAGAGTTAGGGGTATAGGTAAGACAGGAGTTTTGGCTTATCCTGCCAATGTTGTTACACCCTGATTTAAGTCTGGGCCCTAATTTTAACCGATATACCGGCCCACCTGAAACACTTTGGGTAATTTCAGAATTACTGTATTGAATACAATATGATAATATTGTAGCCAAAGGCAACTGCACCCTAAGTGGACAACATTCCAGTGCATAGAATCAAGAATGAGCCATTAATGATGGTCGCGACATCATATATCCTTATCAAGCATGATCTATTAGAATATTTTCTTAAATATACCTCGTGCGACACTATAGCAATTATCGCGATCACACAATGATATGACATGAATTTTTAGTATTACGATTTCCTGTTGAATATGTCTCGCGTCACACGCTTGCACAAAAATATATAATTTTATTCAGATTATATATTTTTGTGGAAAAAGAGGTCTTCTTGATCTCGCTTTGACACGGCTGAACGAAATCGTGTGGAACTTTGGGGGAAATGTTAATAACAAGTAATACAGTACTATTATTACAACTATTTTGCATTATTTTTTCATAAATTCACTTTGAGTAAGTTGAATCAAGTAACCAACGATATCTGACAGCATAGAGCTAGGTAAAGCCTCTGATAATTCTTGAATAAGTTTTCAGATTCCTAAAATCTTGTAATTTCTACCCCAGGAGCGACAAACAATCTTCAATGTCTTATCTCACCTGTCCTCCACGACCTGCTCCTGATGAGAGTCCTGGCATTCATCATAATGTTCGACACAGAACATTTCCTGAAGAAGTTGATCGGATTCCTCTTGTAAAGGCTGACTGCAGTATCCCCATGTTATCTGAGATCCCGGACAAGGAAGTATGATTTTTGTGTATATGCTTTTATATTGAATTGTACTCTTGTATATTAGGTGGTAAATAGGGCTGTCCCATTTAGGTTAGGTGTTTAAGTTTAAATCTTGTGAATGATGAATATATGCTAAGACGAACAGGAAAAGATCACATCTTTCCAGCAATTCCAACCCTGCCTGTCTGTGAGTGGTCGTTAGTTCGGGTCCTTGGGCAGGGTGATCTACTCCAAGAAATGGCTATAAAAAGATTTTGAAAAAATATATGCGAGGGGTTTGCTGAGACACTTCACAGGCACGTGGTGGTCTGTGTTAGCATCGCTTATGACTTCCTCCAACCATCCCCATGCAAAGGTAAAATCAACCAACAAGCAGTCACCTTGGTCCTCGACATGGAACTTGTATCTGCACGAGAGGTGGTGGTTGGTCAAACAGTTAGTGGTAAAGATGTTGGCATCGCAGGTTGAATATCTCTGGTTCGTGTCCCAGTGAGTCCGACTTGTTAATCCATGCCCATCACTCAACCCAGGATGTAATACCTCGAGTAGGCTAAGCCGAACAGGAAAAATCATATCTTTCCAACGACTATAAGCCTGTCCATTTCAAAGTGGATGCTGGTATAGGGTCAGGGTGATCCACTCCAAGAAGTGGATTTAAAAAATTTAAATTTCTCACTATTTTAAGCGAAGTAACAAATATATAACTCACTTGATCTTTCTATGAGTTAATTTATTTTTGTTATATTTCAGCAAGCAGAGAGAGTGAATAAAATACAGAAGTTGATCGAGCAACAAAAGCAATACGACTTGTTTGTTGAAAAGTAAGTAGGAGAGCGGATTTCATTTTTGTTCTGCGGGTGAGGAAAGCTGAGAATACGGCTTAACCATATGGCAAACCTCGACCACTCGTGCAGATACGAGGTGCCAGTTGAGGTGTTTTCTACGTCCGGTTAGCTGATCCAGTAAGGGCATTAGGAATAAAAATATCTTGAACGAATCCATCATTTTTTAGACGAATTCAACAAGGGCTCGCTGATGAGAACGATCCATTATCTTTACAAATGAAAGAATGTTTTCCACCGGAACCTGCCAGAGAGTTTCAGACTGCCAGATTGTTGCTTTCACATCTCAATCTGATGTCACTAAGCACTGTAAAGCATCATCCTCATCAAAGACTTGGACCTGATGTAAGTGGGGAATCTTATATAGAGTAGGACTTCATTTTCATTCCGGGCGCGAGGAAAGCCTGAAATACGGCTTTTAACCCTATGTCAAAACAAACTCTCATGCAGGGACCAATTTCCAAGTCAAGGGTTGGGGGTTTACTGATTTTTCCTGTGCATTGACATAGTTGATGAAGGAACCCGTAACCATCAGTAACGTGCAACAAAAATCTTCTCATATAATCATAGCTCTCTGGATTCGAACTCAGGACGTTGGTGAAGCGCAGCCCAAAGTGTATTATTATTTACGCTTTAATCGATTGAGCTAACCGAATTTAGTTTGTTCAAGTGGTTGGAATTTGGAATTGTTGTTTATTTTTAGTGAGTTAATCCACGCCGCTACGAGGCAACGTTCATTTTTACATTCTCTGCCCTGCAGCTACAGATGTTGTAAGCGACAACCAAATACGTTTCCATCACAGTTGGTTGTTTTCTTCAGACAGGATTTATGCCCTTCTAAAATAATCTCATTCCAATATTTTTTTCTGATTGTCACAAACCCGATCGCGTGGATATGAAAGATTTTAAAATTAGAGTCAATAAGCATTTTTTAGGTATGAAGATTCTTTAGTGTTCATTTCTGTTCCTCTGTAGCTCTTTGCATAATGGTGGTTTTGTCTGAATCTTATTAAAAGTCTCTTAAAAACTTCAAATTCAGATAAAAAAATGCCCCACCTGCCAAGGGCTGTATTATCCATGAATGTTATTGCAGTGTGTGATGTATTGATGGACGAAACTCCTTTTCAAAAATTCAAATTTTTGTTCTCAGCTTGTCATGTTGAATAGAATGGATCCAGATTTTCCGTCAGATATTGAGGATTTGGATTCCATTCCTGTGAGGAACAACGATACTGTGTTTATTTTCTACCATAAAGCAGGGCAGACTGACAAACAACAAGTACGAATTCACTTTTATAAAAAAAGTTTCTTTTACGAATTTTTCGAAGCGAAGTAGGAATAGGCATTCAGAATAGCTTATCAGATTGATCCTTTATAGTAAACTATATGAATCCAAAACTCCAGTTTTAAATTTTTTTTTCATAGCCACTTCTTGTAGCGGGTCACCCCCCCCCCCCAAGGCCCTGTGCCAGCGGCAGCCTATAGATTGACAGGTTCAAAATTACTGGAAAGATATAATCTTTTCCTGTTTGACTTAGCCTACCGTGGTTATTATTTCAACAGCTTTTGTCCAAAAAAACGTGAATGTTAGATACTCGGACTTAAAACTCCCATCTCTGTCTTTTACTAAAACTACTATATTTTTTGTGTTGAAATTCACTCTTCAGAAAGCCAGGAGCAGTGCCTAGAAGAAACTAACAGGCACTTACTAGCAAAAAGCTACTAAAAGATGTAGTATCAGCAACTGCGTTCCTAAGAAGTGGTATATAGTTTTACTGTCGCCCAGGGTAGTTACTGCTCACTGCACTTACCCATGATGGTTCAGTTCTGTTTGGGTTTTTTTTTGTTTAGAGTGCAGTTGCTGGTACTACATCTTTCAGTAGCTCTTTGCTATTGAGTAGCTGTTGGTTAGTTCCCTTCGGTAGCTGCTACCGGCATTCTCTGATTCCCCTTAAACAAACATATTTTATCACCCTGGCATAACGCTTAGGATGTTTTTGTCGAATATGTTCTGGACATGAGGATTAGAACTTAATCCCTGAAACTATTTTATTCATTCAGATCTTAGAGAACACAAATCTTAAAAGCTCAGAACTTCGACCAGAATTTTCAGAGTTCGTGTTGGCCCTCGGATGGCCCGTCGATTTACGCTCGCATCCAGGTTGGACTGGAAATACGTCAACTTCATGGAAATTGAAGCAAAATTCTGACATGGATCAAGGTAGTTTAAAATAATTAGTTGAAATTCAAAATCTCTTGAAACAAGACCTGAAGCAGTGCCTTAACGGGACTGCCAAAGACTACTAAATGTAAACTTACAACTCACCCTTTAGGAAGTGTTAAAGGATTTTACCATCGTCCAGGGCAAATGCTACATATTGTACTTTACCATGGCTGCAGTTTCATATGGGATGTTTTCCGTTGAGAGTACAGTTGCTGTTACCACATCTGAAAGTAGCCCTTTGCTATTAAGTGGCCGTTAGTCGGTTCCTTTTAGACACTGCTTCCGGCTTTCGGCTCTGAGTGAATTTCAACAAAAAAAAGTGGAAAACATTCCGAACTATTAAAGTTTTAATAGAGTGCAGTGAGTGGTATCTGCCCTGGATTATATTAAAACAATCTACCACTGATATCTAATCCAATCATTTTTTGAAAAATTTAATTTCTTGAGGATTTTATTAGAAGGTTTTGCAGCAAAATCATATTCATATTCTATGGCAAAGTTTAAATCGGTGGTTCTCAGCTGTTTCCTTTTCGTGGCCCATTTTTGATGCACAAAAATTCTGTGACCCGCATTCAGTGTGCATGTACATTACGATTTTTTGCAAGAGTCGCAATTGCAGGTCGCTTGCATGCTGGGGAATCCCGGTCGCATTCGCAAGCCTGTGTGCACCAGGATTAACAATATGTTCCAATCAAATAAAAAAATCTCCTCCCCGAAGCCATTATTCCTGTAAAATTAAGTATAGTTTTGTTTTTACAGCAACTTCTTAGAGTGGATCACCCTGCCCAAGGCCCTGTACTAGCGGCCACTTATAGACGGACAGGGTTAAAATTACTGGAAAGATATGTCTTTTCCCGTTCGGCTCAGCCTACCCAAGTTATTACACCCTGTGTTAAGTAAGGGGCATGAATAAGCGAGCCGGACTCGCCGGGACTTGAACCCGAGATCTTCAACCTGCGATGCCAATATGTTTAACCATCAGGGCATCACGCCCACCAGTTGTACAAATAAAACTAAATTCTTCAATAAAACTGGCTTTTTTAAATTGGTCCGTGGACCACGTCAATACGTTTCCAATGCTAACTGGTTGAGAACCGCTGGTCTAAATATAGGCTTTCAAAAAAATATCATGGTTATGTCGTTTACCTTCACTAGTTAAGTATTGATTCTTTTGAATGATACCCCGATTTTGATACGAAACTGTTTGCTTTAAACTCACAAAAACCAGCAATTAAACGTGGATAAAATTCTAAAATATTTAACCATTAGACAGATATTAATTTATTCATTTTTTTTCAGCGAACATTGACCTTAACACAGAGAGTCCAGGAATATTCAACGGAGATAAATACATTCTCTACCATGCCGATGTGTCAACTGAAACCGCGTTTATTGTACCAACTCGCCAGCCTGTTTCAGTTTCACCTACGACCTTCGACTCTGTCACAGAGGTCGACAGTGATGCTTCGGACAGGAAATCATCCATGCGTGACAAGCTCCAACTTGATCTAGCGTCGATACACAGCTCAAGTAGTACGAGTAACGTAAGTGCCATAGTGATTTTAATTACTAAACTAGTGATTCTAATTGCGCAAAGGATGTTTTATTTTTGCCAACGTTTCGAATGTCTATCAAACGTTCTTCATCAGGGCAATGGATAGGTCAAGTCATCGACATCACTACGAACCCTGTTTTATTTTGCCAACGTTTCGAATGTCCATACCTGACTGGCAGAATATCAGCTGCTCTCCTACTCAGACACCCAAGGATAGGATAGGATATCATTTTTATCCTGCAGGAGAACGCTGAAATCTTTTTCTCCGAATCAAAATATCCAATCATGACTCTAGCATTTTATTCCTTCAACAGGAAAGTCCGAGCAGTCCAACTGGACCTATTGGCTCCCAACATCAGTTCTCTGGATCTCGAGTCAAGAAGATTTCCACAGTTTCTCGAACTAACTTACAACAATTACCTGACTGCAGAGTAGCCGTTGTTTGGACGGAGAGTTACGATGGAATAGGTATTGTCAAGGATAGTTATTGTATAGTCTACATACTTTCGTTCCTCCGAACCAAATTTTTAATTGGTCAACACGATTGGCTACCAATTCGCACCTATTCATTGTGGAGGTTCCACAATCTCACAAACAGTTTTATACAAGAAGCTTTTTTCCAAGAATCTCTAAACTTTGGAATTCCTTGCCATCTCACTGCTTTCCTGATCTTGTTGATCTACAAGGCTTTAAAACTCGCGTTAATAGACATTTATAAGGGATGGGGGCTCCTCAGTTCCTATTCCTGCATTTCAGATAGCTCTTTGCACTTTAGTGGCTTCAGGAGAATTTTCAAGTATGATTTGTCTCCTTAGGCCTTGCTTTGAGCCAATTTTAATAAAAAAAAAATTCTCAGCGAAGGACTCCTCGCAAAAACCTTTTTTTGTATATGATTATTCTATTGGACTTTATAAGAGGTATTAATGTCAACAATAAAAACGCTTTTATTGTCATTGATATAAAAAGCCAGAAATCTGGTTTGTTGCTGAAGATAAAATTAGCGCATCTATTAGTACTCCGATGACCATACAGTCTTGCACTGTTCTACTGCATTTGCCGTGTAACATATCTAGTTTTGTTAATGTGGATCGAGTCCCGGCTCGCTTATCCATGCCCACCATTCAATCCAGGGTGTGATAACCTAGGTCGGCTAAGCCGAAAAGGAAAAGATTCACATCTTTCCAGCAATTGTAACCCTGCCTGTCCAACTATAAGTGGCCGCTGTATCAGGGTCTTGGACAGGGCGATCCACTCTTAAGAAGTAGCCATAAAAAAATATATTTTTTATTGCAATGATGTTTGTGTTCGAAAAAATAAAATTATTAATTGATGGATGGAATAATTACATCGCATGACTTTTCCTAGTACCAATATAAGCCACATATTAATTTTTATACGTGAACCAAATTTAAGTTTCTATATGAAAAAATTGAATCCTGTTATTCATATAAAATTTACCGTTTTGGCGTCTGATAGTTTGCGTTCCTTATTCTCTGATAATCTGTACTGAAATTGATATCGCTAGGCATCATTAAACTAATAAGCACTCTCGTCATTATCAAAATCTTTTTATTTCTCTAACAGATGAGTTCCCACTTGTTGAACTACTATCTGAAATGTACACTGGACAAGAGACTGCTGGTATGGCTGGACCCAGGTGAGAGAAAGCAAATTCATTTTGATATGTTTACCTCGTCCATTCACCATATAAGGAATTTTATTATGATTAATTAAACTTTTTATTCCACTGTGAACAATTTAAAATGTATTTGCCTTAACTTGATATATATATATATATATTGAGATTTATTTTGCACCTTATCATCCCATCGGGTGTCGAAACAAAAGAGGAAGCACAGGGTTACAGTGTGCCACGCAGAAGTGTCCCATGCGTAACGCTTTTTAAGTTTCCTTTGTTCGATATTTTATCCATTTTTTACAGAGAATTGAACCCACGTTAACCTTTAAGTCCATTTTTTTCATCTAGGCAGATATTATTATCACTTACTTCGCTAAACCACTGACAACAGAAGATTAAAAACATTTTCTTTTATTTATCGAAATTCACTCTGAGCAAGGCGGGAAGCAGCTCCCAAAGGGAACTGACCAACAGCCACTCAATAGCAAAGAGCTACTAAAAGATGTAGTACCAGCAACTGCACTCTAAACGGAAAACATCCCAAACTGAAATGAACCATCATGGTAAAATGCAATGAGTGGTATCTGCCCTGGGCGGTGGTAAAACCCTCTACCACTTCTTAGTCGCTGCTAACACCTCTTATTTTTCAGTCGCAAAGACATGCTGGCCATCTTCATTCATCCATTGGAGAACGGTTTATTTTCGATCAACGTCAATGGTCAAACTAATACTAAATCTGGAATGGCTGTCCCGCTGGTGTCCGGTGCTGTGGTCAGCAGGAGAGCTTTAGGTGAGAATGTAAATTTTTGTCGCATAGACATCGTTTATTGCGGCAGGTATTTTGATGCAAAAGACGATACAAACGAATATATCACATTGCAGAGTTATCATGAAAGTAACTCAAGTCGTACTTTTCAAAAATTTGTGAAAAAGTGAAAAAGTGCCAAAATATGTATTTCAACGTAACTATGCAAGAAAAAATAAAAAGTGAAAGAATTTTAAAAATACTTCTAACAATTTTTTCAAAAATTTCAAAGTGACAAGATATGTATTTCAACGTAAGTATACAAGAAAAAATACAAAGTTAAAAAATTATTCATAACTATTTTTTAAATCAAATTTTTTTTTGAAAAAAAAAACAAAAAATTAAAAATACTTCTAACAATTTTTTCAAAAATTTCAAAGTGACGAGATATGTATTTCAACATAACTAAGCAAGAAAAATTACAAACTTCAAAAATTGTTCGTGACTATTTTTTAAATCAAATTTTTTTTGAAAAAAAACAAAACAAATTAAAAATACTTCTAAAAATTTTTTCAAAAATTTCAAAGTGACAAGATATGTATTTCAACATAACTAAGCAAGAAAAAATACAAACTTCAAAAATTATTCGTGACTTTTAAATCGATTTTTTTTTTTTTTTGAAAAAAATGGAAAGCTTGACAATTTGCACGATTTGTTGATATCTTGCAATGAACTAGCGATCCCTATCTTGTCTGAAGAAGTTAGACTATGTTCTAACGAAAGCTTGCGATAAATTCATATTCCTGTGGAATGAGAACATGATATTTTCTGTATGAAACTTGGTAAATGCCAGAAAGTAAGTTTTAAATGAAGATTTAAACAGTATAGCACCCTCTCCTTGAGGACTCAAAATTTCATTCAGAAAACATTACTAACAGATCTAGACTGTTATAATAGAGTACAGTGAGTGGTATCTACCCTGGACGGTAGTGAAACCATATACCATTATCTCTGTTTCCGCTTAGAGTGTAGTGACTGGTACTACATTTTGTAAGAGTTATTGGCCATTTTTAAGTAGTCGTTATTCATGCATTGTGGGAGGCGACTACAAGGGAACAAAGAAGTGTTAGATGATTTTACCATCACCCAGGGCAGATATCATGTACTGTACTTCATTTTAGTGTTTCAGTCCTTTTTGGGATGTTTGCAACTTTGAGTGCAGTTGCTGATACTTAATTTTGTACTAGCTCTCTCTTAGCTAGCTCTTTGCTCCTTTAGCAGCTACTTCCAGCCTTTTAACGAAATTCAATAAAAAAAAAATTGGTGATTGTTTTTCAACTCATTTTGACCATTGCTTCCAGCTCGAGGTAATCTTAAAAAATGTATTTTGACACTCTCTTTCAGGTGCCGCAGTTCGTATGACGGCTTCTAACATGTGTCATCGTCGTCGTTTGGACAGCGATGCGTATTCCCCTCCACATATCAAGAGAAAACACAGAATAAATGAATTACTTGCCAGATATCAACGTAGATGTACTGAACCTGATTTCTTCACTGCTGTATTTGCTGAACAACATGTCCACAAGGTTTGTGTTGCGTTATTTAATAATATACCAGATTGGTAATAGGCGCTAGCTGCGAAGGTTTAAGTTCATAGGGGTGGGGCAAAGAAAAATTAAAAAAACTCCCAAATAAAAATTGACCTCATTTTGTTAACAGAATTGATCATTTTGCGAGTATGTTACTAAAATGTTTGTCTGAAGAAGTCTGACTTTGGTCAGATGAAACGTTACAGAAATAAATTTGTGTGAGTGTGAAGCAAGACTTTGAACCTCTCTAGTTAGTCATAATTACTCTTGCTACTGTATCCTTGCATGTACTGCATATGGATCCGCAAACACAAAGGAAGGATAAGTAATTAGTCCCTGTCCCCCAGACCAATAGGATATTACTTATTCATTTATTTTCATGGTATTTTTTTATGGTATTTTTACATAAAACTTCAATCTTGTGTGGATTGTCCACCTTCTGCTCCGTGGGTTTATTTTTATGTAATTGTCGTATTGATAGTTGTGAATCTTTCCGCACCAAATTGTGGTGAAGATTTTTTCACTTTTATAAAACAAAATTCTACTATATTCACATCATGCCTTTATTCCTTTTTCACATTTAAATTCAAATCTGTACTCTTAGCCAACTAAACTCCTATTCAAAGTTACTTTTTTAAGTTAGGAACCCTGTGCAATCCCAATTTTTTTAATTTTTCTTTGCCCCTCTCCCCTAAGAACTTGAACTCGCAGTTGCCGCCTATTACTAATCTGTGCAATCCATAGCGACCACTTGGCAGACAAACGGTGTTTGTATTGCTGCAAAGACGCTGGTTCCAGTCTCGCTTGGACTGAATGTTGAACAACAAAAAATCATACACTCACTAGTTCAATCAATCCTACTATCCTTGTTCCACCCTGGGTTGAGTGATCTATGTATTAAGATTCATCGACCATTTTCCTTTACTTTTCAGCCAACTCTTCCAGGAAGGATTCTGAACCTTCCACAACGACAGGGAAGTCCTGTGAATCCACTGCCAACAGGAGGAAAAAGACCGTTGTCTGTTGCTTGATTCTCTCATCAGAGACTACGAATATCCCTTCGGAGATTCAAGATGTAATACGTGTTCATTGTTCCATTTAAATATTCAATTCTGTGATTTGTTACGATTCAGTAAAGGTCTTGACCAAAACTTCCATATAGTAGGAATCATTGTTCTCTTATTATTTTGCACTGTACTATGTCAAATGACAAGGACAACAAATGCTATTTTAAATCATTTGGATATCAAATCATGTGGAGTATGGATATGTTATTTATAGGGATATTTATTTTCGGAAGCTTTGTGCGGCTGCTAGTTATGGTACGCACATTATAAATTAAGTACTTGTAAGAAAAGATCTCTTTTCCCGAATTCAAAGCCTGGGAGAATGATCTACTGTACTTTTAAAAAGGTTGGTAGAATCTGATTTATCATAGATTTTGTAATCTTACGATCCTGTCGCTTGTCTCAATTTGTTCAAAAACTCGAATTCTTTGAAACAAAGACTGAGTAATGTCATCCATTCTGCTACTCAGACACCAGAAGGAAATAGGTTCTATCTGCAGAAATTTTAGAAATAGCATTTGATAAATTTTTGCTAGAAAATCTTGAGACCTTGAGGTTCTGGTACCTAACTGTACAAAAAGGTTCAGAATCATCAACATTTTTCATCTCGATCTTTCTCTATCTCCCACAAAGAGTTCACTCTAGGCAACTTTCAACAACGAGGTGCCTTGCAGTTACAAACACAATGTGCGAATCGTGTCTTGCAATTTTTCAGTGAGTAGCTGCCCAAGGCAAAACCAAATTACCCTTAAAATACATTTTAAAGAAACTTGAGAGTTATGTTTTGAAGGTCTTCGTACAACCGAATAAAAACAACTTGTTTCGGATTACCAAAGGCGTCACAAGATTCTTTCACCATGTATATTATGTTTAGCACGAGTCATTGATCGATTCCATTTTTCACTCCCGCTTAACGAAATGAAATTTCAGATCAATTCACGAGAAACCTATCTTTAACAATCTACGTTCTCGAAATATTGTTTTTTTTTTCAAGTCTTATTATCCTGTTGAAGCTGAATGTAGATTCCGTAGAGCTACAATATATTCCCTGTCGCCCTTGTCTATTTTTCACTTCCTACCTTATTCACGTAGAATATTTTGTAATCAGGATAATATATAATATGTGCAATACAAATTTATCGAAGAACTTTTGATTTGATTTCTATTTGGTGAGGGGGTTCAATGGGATATCGGTTATAATGTTTATTAGATTCACAGTTGAAAATGGCTCTCATCAAGGTATTTTAACTTGAAAACTGTTAATCTAATGGATAGCACTTTCAAGTATTATGTATGGTTCTTGTTCAAAGTTATTTCAGCAAAATTTCCTATACCAGTGTCTGTACTTTTTATGATGTTGGTTTCAGAAAAAAAGCGTAACGTGCAAGCATGGAGGTTGTGGCTCGCCATATGATTAAGCTGTATTCTCGGCTTTCCTCTCCCGTAGAATAAAATGAACTCATATTCTAAATTTCTTGACACTTAAGGCCGCAATACACGTTTGCGTAGATAGCGTTTTTTTCTTGGTTTGTTTTATTTTAACCTCGCCTTTTACGCTAGCGCAATGCTCTGCATGCGGTTCCTTACGTTTTCTAATGCAACCGAACGGTTTGCTCAGCACGCTAACGGAGAGGGTCCGTTTCGTTGCGTACGTTGTGCTTAGTAGGTATATGAATACGATTAAGGCAATGCAATGTAGGCATGCAGTGTCGTTTTTATTTTGTCTCCCAAAAAGCAACGCAAGGCATCGCTAAGACAACTTCACGTGTATTGTAGGGTCATGGATAAAAGGGTGCGAGCTGATGATAGCCAAACAAGTAGGTGGGTAGACGGCCAGGAGACTTTACAACGTGATGGGGTTGTGACTTTTGTGTTTATAACAACCCAGCTGTTGAGTTATTGACACCAGGGATATTCATAGTCATTCTAATTGCTCAACCGATGATGAACAAACGATGTTTTATTTTGCCAACGCTTCGAATGTCCCGCATGCATTTTTTAATATTTTTTTTCATTATATATTTTCTTTCTTTTCATATTGAGAGTGTGAATTGACATAATTGATTGTGTATTGTGTATACTACAAAATGATATGTGAGTAGTGACTGACTCGATGACCGGTTGGTCGTATCGTCACCATCCAGTATGTACCGAAATATTTTGTTGATATTGTTTCTCATGCAAATGCTTGTGAACGTTTTCTGGTTGAAAAAATAATAAACTCTCTCTCTCTCTCTTCCTCTCTCTCCCGACAATGGAAAAGTTTACTAGCATATTTAAAAACAACCCTCTCTAATAAATGTTAAATGTTGGTGAATTAACTTCTCCATTGCCCTAACGAAGAACGTCTACAACAACATTGAAACCTTGGCAAAAACAAACCACCGTTTGCGCATCACCGATTGAGCATCTAGAATCATTATGAATAATAAATACCGGTATCGATAGAAAAATTTTGCGATGAAAGATTTGAATGAACACATCTGAAAGTGAGCAAACTCGTCTCAAGGCTAGGATTGCCACTTCCAATTCAAATCTGATTTAACTTGAAAAATTAAAAATAAAATGGTTTTTGAAATGGAAGGTGAAATTTTTTCCAAACCAAACAGATCACAGAAATTGGAATTCGGCATTAGGATGGAATTTCGCTTCGTTATTCTGCGGGAGAGTGAACCGGAGAATAACGGCTCCCACGACCTTTGGTGCAGATACCAGCTCCGAATCAGGTTGACGTATTTTCTCATTTTTCTACGCATGGACCTTGTTGGTCCAACCAAAACCCAGGACGCTCACTTTTTGGGATGTTTTCTGCATTGCAGTTTAATTATGCTATATTTTGTAGTAGCTCTGCCTATATGAGTGGCCTATTGTTGGTTTAAGCGCATCTAACTGCCAAGCTTAAAGCGAATTTCAATAAATAGAGTCCCCGAAAAATATTAAACTCTGTTACCCTGTTCGGGTGCTTGGTTAGCTCTATCAGTGAAGCGTTGAGAATACGCTCAGAGCTACACATCTCTAATCGTCATCACGGAGGTTCGAATCCCGTCAGAGATGATGATTATATGCGAGAGGTCTGCTGAACGCCGGTGCATGGTGGTTCAAGTAAGCGCTGCTTACAGCTTCCTCCACCAACCAGGTTTAGGAGCAGGAAAAATGAGAAATACGATAATCCAAAATAAAACCTCCACCCCGATTCGGAACTGGTATTTGCACGAGAGGTCGTGGTTCGTCATATGGTTAAGCTGTATTCTCGGCTTTACCATGCGTCCACTTGCCATTGAGCCCAAACGACTAATAACATAAATTGCAAAACAACACTCAAGATGAATTCTAAATGCATATACCACCTACTACTTCCTTGTCAACACTGAAAAAGATAAAGAACTTTAGCATGATATTTTAAAACCTTTTATTTAAAACGAACAATAAAATATATGTTAAGCAAATAATATATATTCTATACAACAGACAACTGAAAGCATTCCTAATAACAATACCAGAAGATCTTAAGAGATATTCCCAGTGTATCACAAAAGAAACACAAAAGTGCAGTTGCTGGTACTACATCTTTTAGTAGCTCTTTGCTATTGAGTGGCCATTAGTTGGTTCCTTTCAGACACTGCTTCTGGCTGTACTCAGAGTAAATTTCAATAAATAAAAAATAATATTACATCTCACTAAAGCAGATTCTGCCTGTAATGTTTTTCAACCAAGGTGCAGTTGCTGGTCCCACATTTCATGTTGCCCTTTGCCTTATCAGTGGTGATAAGGTGATTCCTCTAGGCAGAGCCCCTACCTGCTTGGAATAACCAATTAAAAGCACTGGGTTAACAAGAAGCTGGTTGCTGGACAGACAGTTGGTGGCCTTTGAGTGAATATATCACCATCAAAGTATGCTCTATGTAAAGGCACTATGGGTAAATCCATGCAAAAAATGTAAAATCACCATACGTTCGACAACATTTTTGCAGGATATGGAAATTCCTCACGCATCTAAATAAATTGGAATCTCGAAGCCATCAGCAGCATCCCAGCAGTAAGGGAATATACTCGTATGCAAAAAGCAGCACCAATGCCTTGCTAGATTAACTTATATAAATAGGTACATCTAAAACAAGACAGCTTCTAGGTGAAATTTAAATCTATAAAACAATAATATATATGTGTAATTCCACTTTAAATCAGGCCCCTGTATATAAGGACAAGAAATAAATATACAACAAAAATATCGGGTAAATAATAAGAACTTTTTTGTGTTTCAATTCTTCGCTAGCAAGAAGAGTGGCGGCACTAAACGACGCCCACAACACGCCTATCATTCTCAGGAGCATTGAAAGATAGTGCAAATTTTTTGTGACGGATAAAACAAGAGCCGTAACAACTAGAGGGAGTAGAGAGTAACCAATTACGCCTAGTGATTGTGAATATGTTACGTCTGCGCCGAGCACGCGCGCAAGTAAAAATATCACCATTGATCCAAAAAACCATATCGTTATAATCCACGATACAACATGAAATTGTCCGTAAAGTGACACGAGTGAAAATAGCAACACCACAGCCAAAGGGCCCCAAAAATCAGGGCTATTTTTTAAAACGGTTTGATCCAATCCGAAAGCAGGATGCGGCAGAAGTACGCAGCGTACTTTGTAATAAATATCTTTGGGATCGATGTCAAGTTCTTCTAGCAAAGGTCGATCTTCTTCTTCTTCACCGTCATCCGTCTCGAGAAGCCAACCATAACCCTGAAGATATCAGAATTAAAATAATAATTCGGAAAAGCGGAAGGACATCATTTTTCCTGTGCATGGACCTGGTTGGTGGAGGAAGCCGTAAGCATCGTTTACGTGAACCACCGAGTCGTCCAGCGGACCTCTCGCATTTAATCATCATTCCTCACAGAATTTGAACCTGCGCCATGACGATCAGAGATGCGTAGCTCGAATGGCTTTGGAGCAATCTTATTTCCTGCGTGTCGTGAGAGTCAAATAAAAGGAAACAAAGAATGTAGAAGATGGTTTTACCATCGCCCAGGGCAGATAGCACTTCATCATAGTAGTTCAGCTCTGTTCGGAATGTTTTCCGTTAAAGAGTGTAGTTGAGTTGCTTGTACTACAGTTCCGTTTGGGATGTTTTCTATTTAGAGTGAAGTTGCTGGCACTATATCTTGTAATGGCTCTTTACTACTTTACTTACTTTAAGTGGCCTTTAGTTGGTTCATATTAGGCACTGCTTCCGGCCTTGCAGAGAGTGAATTTCAATAGAAAAAAATATACCCATATTTATTTTGAAATTTTCAATGAAAAATATTCATCAGATAAAACGATGACTATTGATACATAATATCTTGAATGGAATTAACTTGTAGTTTGACGCCTTGTTCTACATTTTGTCTTTGAATTGCTAAAGAGGCAAACCAGTTCTGAAACTGTATTTTTTTCAAGAGTCTTGATAAATACTGGAAAGCACTGATACTGCAAAATACCCTAACCAGACGTGGAAGATATGAGAACTATTGATATCGTACACGAGGAATGAGTGGCCGGGTTTATTTATATATTTTTACGAGAAAAACCTGTTACCACGTAGTTGTGCGAGTTTTGTATTTCCTTTTGGTACTTTCCAATCATTTTCAGTATTTAGCGGAATCTTGTTTTAAATGATACTCTTGTTGTCTATAATTTTCTCCTAACACTGAACAGATATGATTTGGTGTGACGTTTTTTTTTTTTTTAAAATCAGCGATTGTGCTGCCTGACATGGGGCACTTGCGGCAACCATGCTTTCCATACTAGCCACTGGTGTTGGCTAAGTAAATTCGATACAATAGAATGAGATTTCTATAGGATAGGATATCATTTCATCCTGCGGGAGAGGAAAGCCGAGAATAATGTACAGCTAAACCATATGACAAGCCAGGACCTCTCGTGCAGATACCAGTTCCGAATCGAGGTGGAGGTTTTTTTTGGATTATCGTGTTTCTCATTTTTCCTGAGCATGGACCTGGTTGGCGGAGGAAGCCGTAAGCAGTACTTACGTGAAAGTCCGTGCACCAGCGAGGTGTCCTGCAGACCTTCTGCATATAATCATCATCCCTGACGGGATTCTAATCTGCGTCATGACAATCAGAGATGCGTAGCTGAAGCGCATTCCCAATGCTTTACCGATTGAGCTCACCGAGAGCGCCTTTGTAAGCACCCTCTCTTGCGTAGAAAAGTCGAGAATATGACGAACGACGACGACAACCTGCTCACGCAGTACAGCAGGGTCTAGCATTTTCTCTGAAAATTTCTCTGTTAATTAATTGAGACATGTGAAAAATAGTTTTAAAGTAGGTGAAATTTAGTTTGTATAGACTTCGTCACCAAAGCAACCTCACCTTATTCTGAAAAAACGACCCAACAGCACCTTCCCCGTAGGTCTTTGTTCCTGATGGTGCTGCAGAATAAGTTGTGGTCATATCGCCGGTTAAAGAATCATCTGGTATATCCAAAGATACCTCTGCTTGAGACAAAAGCGCCTGCGTGTCCTGAGACATCTTTAAAAAGCCGTACTTCCCAGCAAGGTGCGATAAAAAGCAAGGCAGAAACTGTCAAAATCAAGATAACTGAACGAAAAAGTTCCACGAAAAATTCAGACTCGGTGGTGACACCTAGCGGGGTATCCAAAGTAGTGCCGTGTTTTTATTTTTGTTAACTTTTTATGGCGTAAGGATAAGATAGGATTCATATTTATTCTGCAGAGCAGAAAAAAACCGAGAATACGGTTTTAACCATGTGACGAACTACAGATAACGGTTCCATGTTGGGGATGAAGGCTTTGCCTAGACGTTTACAGGTTTTCTTGTGCGTGGACATGGATGGTGGAGGAAGCTTGTAGCTCGAAGCTATTAGCGATTGATCACCCTTGGAATCTTGCTCTAAGTGAAGACCAGCCCGTAAAAAAGGCATCAACTAACGACCATTCATATAGCGGAGAACACATGAAATGTAAAACCAGCACTATAAGCAAAAAACATTTCTTCGCGGAACTGAACCGCTACAGTAGAGTGCAGTGAGCGGTACCTGCCCAGGGTGATGGCAAAACCATTGGAAGTAAAGTTAAGTATGTCGATTTAAAAGTCGGTATAAATGGCGATGTATGATTGGTAAAAATAAAAACTGACCAGGGAGGTCAAGAAAGCAAACAAATCCTAAAGTAAATTTTAATATAAATGATAAAAATATAAATATCATTTAAATATTAAAATTCTAATGTCAGAATGCGGGTTTACACACGTTTGCTAACCTCCGCAATAGATATTAAATTAAACAAAAAGCATTCACTATTTCACACTCTCTCTCTCTCCCTTTCACACACACACACGCACATCTGTTAGAGTCTAAAATATAAAAAGATGGATAATGAGATAATTCGTGGCATAAATTGCCATAATTAAAAAAAATTATAATACACAAATTTTATCGCCATGCTGAGAATTACCGGAGTAGAAAATGTCAATTTCCCTGCAAAATAAATAATAATAATAACAGCAAAAAAGGATTGCAAAGGGGAGGGGACAAACCCCTTCTAATGAACACCCATAATGATTTCCCAATTATATCCAACTATTTTATTATCAATTATAGAAGTTTTTAGGTATTTAATAAAATAGTATAAAATTTCCAGTTGGTTAAAATTAAGTTTATTGAAAAATAAGTAAAAAAAAATGGAAAGGAAAAAAATTAATTAATCAAATTAAACTGGTGACCTTTTATACCGGTATTGCTAATTTGGACTTTGTTAATCGAACTAGACAGATGTATGGTCAAAGCCCCAATATTAATTAATACTGAGACATTATACAACTACAAGTAAGCAGGTACTTCTTAGTCCCCTTTTGGTCACCTTTAACGACATTAAGGACCATTTCACACCTAAAGGCCGTATAATTCATTGTCGACGTCGCTGGGATCAGATTACGATGTAACTTGAAGGTATCTCTGTACAGCTGTTTGTTAATCATTGACTGTGATTTTCGCATATTTTAAGAAATATGTAGTATGTGGAATATGTTCCGCTAAGGAACATATAACTTTAAACTTTCTTTATCACGGAATGTGTGTGTGTAAAATATAGATTAGATTTAAATTTTTAGTACTTCAAGAAAGGTAGTAGGATTTTATTATGGGGGAAAGGAAGAATATTATAGAAGAAGATACAATAGCGCAGTCGCCAATCCTGATTTTGGGGGAGTGGGGGAGTAAACGCGACGAATAGAGCAGTTGCCAATCCTAAATCGGGGAATAGGGGTATAAACCGGCATGTTTATGTTTGATATATTTTTAAAATAAATTATTCTATTTTTTATCAATATCGAGATAAATCAGATATCATTGAAAATATATAAACAATGGCCTAGCGTTGGTAGGAGTAGAAAGGTGAGAAAGTTCGGGAATTGTTGATTCCATGAGACTACGTTACTCAGTGTTTTGTAAGAAAACAAAGACAAATTTCGATCTTGACTTTTTTATGACCTTTTATTTTGGAAGCAATACTCATTCTTCTGCCCGCATTCAAACGATCCACATCAGTCCGCACGTTGAAGTGCGCAAATTCTCTAGGCGAAGGCGAAATGTTATACGCAAAACTACCTAGCAAAAGATGATTGCGCCTCAGAGGCGTCTAAAATCTAACTTTTCAGAGGAGGTTTTGGTAAAGGCACGTGTCCAAAACCCCGCCCTCCTATGTGCTTATGCTTTACTTATTTGTCAATACCTAGAGGCGACTAAAGAAAGTAAATAGGTTGTAGATGATTTTATCAACGCCCATGACAGATACCACTCACTGCACTTAGCCTTGTGGTTCAGTTCTGTTTGGGATATTTTCCGTTTTGAATGTAGTTGCTACATAATTTAGTAGCTCTTTGCTATCAAGTGGCCGTTAGTTGGCTCCTTTTAGGCACCGTTTCCGTAATTTATGAATAATATAACAGTGCACATATTTACACAGCTCAAGACGTAGTAAGAACAACAGAAAGTAATCTTATATTTACTCAGTTGTCTCAACGGATTAATTGAGAATGACGGCACTCATTAATAACCTGGATCACCCTCCTAACAACGAAAATATCAACGGTAATAGCCAGATCATAAATTTTGTTCATGTGGAAGTTGTCAAATCTCAGAAAGGCAACAAAATGAGATTTTAAAACGAAAGAAATTTTCTTTTTGGTAACAATGCAACGTTTTGGTTGCGAAATCGTTAATATATCCGTTTGAGGAAATTTGGCCCATGTTTTTAGATATTTTTGCTTAAAATTTCAAAATTTTGGGGACTGTCTTCTCGAAACTGGAGAGGATATGCCACCACCAGCTTGACACTTTCAGGTTTATTTTTATCAACTTTTTGTGGTATAGAATGCTTGAAGAATCTGCATTGTCCCATGTATGGCCAATGAATGAATTGCTACAAATGGGCGCGATAGCCGACGGGCTTTGAATAGTCCTAGCGTAATTCCTGCGACTAAAAGGAAAACAAAGAAGTGGTGGGTGATTTTATTATCGCCCAGGCAGATACCACTCACTGCACTTTATCATAATTGTTCAATTCTGTGTGGGAGGTTTTCCGCTTTTATCTTCTTTGCCATTTGAGTGGCCGTTGGTCAGCTTCTTTAAGCCCCTGGTTTCGTTCTTGCTTCTAAATAAAAATCTCGGCTTAGAGTCACAGCAAATCCGACTTTATAATCCATGCCCATCACTCAACCCATGGTGTAATGCAACATCTTCTTAGGCCGCATTCGAAATATTTAAAAAGCAGTGGCATATTTAGAACCATAAAAAGGCGGGCCAAATTTCGACAATTTATGACATCATAAACAGTGCCACAGGCCAGAAGATTTTCCTAAAGCATTGGAAAATTATTGTATATATAATCCTAAAACCACGACGGAAGCGCGAAAATATGGACCAGCCATGTTCGCTAATAAGTGAGGGCTTGTTCAGGATCTCGCTCACAGTGATTCACGCAAATGAGTGGCTACAAAAGAATTTGTTTGTTCACTCACAATAAGCTTCGTTAATCTTTCCTCTAAGCTGCTTTTTGCCCGATGTACATCATCAGTGGCAAAACGAGAACCATGCAAACTCGGATTGTAATAAATGAGCCTTTACCATCAAGGCCTTGATTAATTTTATTTCAATTTTGGAACTCAAAACAATCTATGAAATCAACCAACCGAAAATCGAAAGTTGTATATCAGATATTCTATTTTGATTTTTGATTTTTCATTTCAACACTAAAGAGAAGGGTATGCTCGTCTGCCTCCTCAATACCCATCCAGGAGTTTGGTTGTTAGAGTTTTATTAACATCTCCCTATCCCCTTCTACTATCCACCACCACCGCACACCACTCATTCCTGATGTTCCCATTAAACAGATGATGAACAGAACAAAAATATTTCTGAAACAAGCCCGCTCCTACCTCAGACTATCAAAGTAGACATACAAGGCGGCATGAAATGCACAGGTAAATATCTTTTAGGCAAACTGTTACAAAGTACGATGAATTCACTATTCATTTGCAAGAATTTGAAGAAAATTTCATTTTTATTACGCGAGAAAGGAACGCTGAGAATACGGCTCAATCATATGGCGAACCACGACCTTTAGTAAAGATGCCAGAATGAGTTTGCTTGACCGTAAACGGATTTTACTTGTGAGGTGTCCAACAATGGGGTGGGATTCGAACCGTATAATTTCGTTAACCGTATAAGGTATAATTTCAATTTCACCATATTCTTCTCATATAAATTTAAACAAATAATTTCATTTTAAACCTATGCCGTTTCGTAACGGGGAGCAGATAATATAGTTTGCGTCAATCAAAGATTTTTTTAAACTAAAGGATAATTTTTAAATGATTTAAAGCGGCGCAGGTAGGGCAATAAAATATGCAACTGATTTACTTCTTTATAGCCACCACTTCTAAGATTGGATCACCCTATCCAAGGTCCTGTAACAGCGGCCATTTATAGACGGACAGAGTTACAATTTCTGGGAAGATATGATCTTTTCCTGTTCGGCTTAGCCTCCCCCTATCATTACATCCTGGGTTGAGTGGTGGGTATGGATAAGCGAGCATATATATATATGGGTATGGATAAGCGAGTATATCGGTTCTACTGTCCTGGATTTTAAACCAGATAGCATAAAACTGTATCTCTTTAAACTAAGATGTTGGTGATGTTTCTCGCGGGGGCCAGATTTTACAAATAAGGCTGTTTTGGACATTGGTAGTTGGTACGGTTCGAGATTGATATCTAGCGAATCGTACCTGTTTTCGTACTAGTACGAAATTTAGTACGACAAACTCAAAAATATTAATCGAACTGATTTTTGTACTGGTACGAAGTTTGTTACGATGTACGAAAAAAAATAATATCGTACAGTACGGCACGGAAAATGAAGTTCTGTGCGAAATTATTTTGATGGTTCAATATTCGATGAAAATTTCGTATCGTACCGTACTACCATCCTTATCTACCAAATCCCATGGCAGACGGTGGATACACATACCCTACCATGTCTATCTACCCCTTCCGAATGGCAAAAAGGAATATGTGTTTATTTTGTCAAGCATGAGCCACAGATGGACTGTGCCTATCCGGCACGATCCATCATTAGGATAGGATATCATTTTTATCCTGCTGGAGAGGAAAGTCAAGAATACACCTTAATCATATGGCAAACCACGACCTCTCGTGCAGATACCAATTCCGAATGGGGGTGAAAGGTTTTTGATTATCGTACTTCTTATTTTTCCTGTGCATGGATCTGGTTGGTGGAGGGGGCGCTTACGTGAACCACCGTGCACCGACGAGGCGTCCAGCAGACCTCTCACATATAATCATCATTGGTAACGAGAATGACGATCACAGATGCGTAACTCGAAGCGTATTCCCGACACTTTACCAACTGAGCTAACCGGGTACCCCAGGTAGTTGGGCTATCGTATTTTTCATTTTTCCTGTGCATGGACATGATTAGTGCAGGCAGCACTTACGTGAACCACCGTGCACCGGCGAGGCATCCAGCCGACATCTCGCATATAATCATCATCGCTAACGGGATTCGAACCTGCGTCACGGTGTTCCGAGACGCGTAGCTCGATGAGCATTCCCAACGCTTTACATACTGAGCTAACCGGGCACCCATTGGTTCATACTTCGATGTAAATATTCCTGTCTAGTTTCGGCGATTCTAGATAAGTGAACCGAGTTTACCTAGTATACCTAGTTTACCGAGTTCATTTTTAAATTACTTTTACCTATTTTCACGGATATCTGATTTATCTGGTTTAACTTTTACCGGGTCTTCTGTTTGAATTTTTACATAGTTAATTTACTAGGTAATATAGGTAAATTTACCTACTTTTTAACTAGGTACCTGAATAAATTAACTGGTCTAAAAAAGTAAGTACCTAGTGATTCGGTGATTCCAATAGTCAAATCAATTAAAAATGTCTTAAATATACAGCAAATGGACGAGCATCTAGTTTAATTGCTTATTAATATCGGTACCACCTAATTTTAAAAGTGAAACTAGGTTACCTAGTAATACTTTTCCTAGTTACTGAGTAGAAACTGAGTTACCATCACCATACAGGACTGGGTAACCTCCAAGCTTTCAAAATTGTCTTCTATTTTTTCAGATCAAATTGGTAACTCGAAGGAGCATATCAAGATGCTGGGAATCGCTCTTTTGGTGGCTTTTTTGTCTACTGCAATCGGAATAGCAATTTTATGTGAGTATCATAAAATTCTCGTGCTTCAACATGTCCCTCCCTCTTCCACACGCATTTACTCATTGCATTTATTTACCAACGTTTATGCGTGTCATTACAGTTATATTAGCTATAGATCTTTTTCCGCGCCTTCTGCGTGATTTTTGTAGTTTGGTTATATTCAATATAAAACTTTTTTTTTTCATAAAAAAAACTTTTGCCTGCGTATCTTAATATGACGTCATGGTTAGATCACGGTAATTTATCAATTACGTCACTGCCTTACAAATCATAAAACAGGGGAGCTTGGAATATCGCGTTATCATTTGATCATATTTTTCATATCAGGCACACAGGTATCCAACCTAACCAAAGAAATTGGATCAATCAAGGATTTCGAAGCAACTTTTAACAGAGGTAAGCTGGATCCGGGTGAATGTTTGCGTTGAAACACACAATTCCGTTTCTAATTTTTTTTTTTTCACAAAAATTATTGTAGTTGTCATTTTTTGTCATTGTGCTGTATTTTTTACCGAATGACCTAAAAAATTACTAACTGATCGCAAACGTTTTAAAGACTCGATTTTTCGTTAAATTTTAAATAATTTTTAGCGCCAGCATAGCCTACTTAGGAGGGAGAAGAGGGGCATGGTGGCCGCCGACTAAAAAATCCCCAAATCCTTTGAGTGATTTGAAGCGTAGGAAGTCTCATATTTTTTCCTTCGGCGAAGATACGATGTTGCACTTATTTGGCCTATGTAGATCTTGAAATTCTTTTTTTTCAAAAATTATTTTCGCCTTCGGCGCGATTTACGATATGTTTTACAGCGGCATCCAATAAAAACGCTATTTTCAAAATGAAATTTTTTCGCCATTGGCACCCATTATGACGCCATAATTCCTCGGAACTTTTTCCAATTTTGCGCCCCCACACCTTTCAAGATTCTAATCTGAATTTTTAATGTGCTATTGATTTCAGGAACATACACTAGCAAAAGCGGCGATTTGTTTTGGGGTCAAATGCACTTTGAGGAAAACGTCAATTTCTTTCAAGCTCAGAACATCTGTATCACGCACGGATCCCATTTGGCCTATGTTAGGAACATAGAAGAGTTTGAAGGCGTCTCAATGATGCTACAATCTTTAGTTCCCATTGGATATGACGTGGCTCAAGTATGGACCTCCGCTCACATTGATCAAGCGGTGAGTATAGTCAATAACTCGACTCGAGTCACCTTTTTAAATATGTTGACTTGACTCGAGAAGTCTTGTCTAAATAACTCGACTCGTACTCGACTTGACAAAATGCAGACGGGACTTGACTCGGGACGTGATAACAATTTAACCAGAGTCGGCAATCGCTTCTCTGAAAAATCATGTCTGCCATTGCGTGATTCATTAGAGAAGAAAACGCACCTTCCAGATTAATATAAAACATATATCCTGTTGTGAGATCCGCATTCGTCTACACAATGATTATCAGATGTCTAATATGAGTGGGTAGTTAAAAAGTGGAAAATTAATCTGTCATTGCTGTAAAATAGATTTAGAAATCGACTCGTGACTCGACGTGCGACTCGTAAATGTATGACTCGGCTTGAAAGTACAGTGACTCGACTTGAATCGAGACTCTAAATTTAAATTTTGGTAAGACTTGTACTCGACTCGCAATTCCTGTGTTCTTTGACTCGACCTGCCTTGGGACTCAAAGGGCAGTGACTCGTTCCTAACACAGCAACGAACTACCACAAAACGTAGCAGGAACAGCCACTATCGGTGAACCGGGGTAACATGTCTCTCTAAGATTTTGGAAGTGGGGAGCAGTTCCCCATTCAAGATTTTCTAATTATAAAAAAATTATCTTCGAAAAAAGCAAAATTTTCCCGTCAATCCTATTACACAATTTCACCCAAAAATGGTGTGTATTTTTTTTTTTTTTGTTTTCAAAAGTCAAAAAGCCAAAAACATTTTGCGCGCCTTTGAAGAGCAAATTTTCATGAAAAGCGTTTAAATTAAACTTTTATATTTCTTTTCTTCCCCAAGATATGAACCTTTGAACCGCCACTGTCAACAGATGCACTCTAAACAGAATACATCCCAATCGGAATGGAACAGCCATGGCAAAGTACAGTTTCTAAGACGTTGATAATAAAACTATCCACAACTCCATCGCCTCCTTATTTTATAGCCACTTCTTAGAGTGGATCACCCTGTCCAAGGCTAAGTGACAGCGGCCACTTATAGACGGACAGGGTTACAATTGCGGGAAATATATAATCTTTTCCTGTTCTGCTTAGCCTACCCAAGTTATTACACCCTGGGTTGAGTGGTGGGCATGGATAAGCGAGACCGACTCGCGATGACAACATGTTTAACCACTAGGCCATCGCGCCCACTTTAGGTCACTTACGACGCTCTATCTTTGATTTCAGACTAACGTGACTACACCACCAGACGCATATATCAAATGGTTCCCAGGAAATCCCAAAAAATGGACCGGTTGGAGTGGTATCGAGTTACGTGTTTATCGCGACCCCAACAACCATAAGGGAGGATTTTCTAATTTTGACCCTGCTTTTAATGGGTTTGGCGCACTTTGCCGTCGTTAAGTGAATACTGATGATTAGGGCTGGGCGATTCGATTCGGTGATTCGAATCGATTCGAAGCACAATTTATTCGAATCAATCATGAATCGTTCATACGAACAAAAATTTATTAAATAAACTAGAATTTTCATTTTTAACGACAAAATGCTATAAATTTTGGTTATATTTGTTTTTTTGTGGCTTTGCATAAAATTTCTCCAACTTACTTATTTTTAAATTAGGCAAAAGTGTAATATTGTCCACAAAGTATTCAATGCGTCACTGTTGGTAAGTGTGTCGTTCCCTGTCAATTATAATAGACTCGATCAAATTAAGTTTAAAAGAAATCCGCTTAGCATTGGATATTTATTTGGTCAAAAAAGTGTCACTCCGTGTAAAAAAACCGCGCCTATCCAGGGCTGGGCAAAACCTGGAATTGGAATTCGGATAAGATTCGGATATTTTTTTCAAATCGAATCGCTGATGAAAAATAAGAAGTTTATGGTTATGAACTACAAATATTAGCATAAACAGACTTGAAATAATACGTTTTAAATTACGCTTAACGCCCACGAGCAAAAATTTTTAGTTTTAACGATAAAATGCAATTGATTTTAGCAGAATTTGACCAAAATCGATTGTATTTTGTCGTTAAAGCCAAAAAGCCTTTTCGTTTTCCAAGTTCTTGTTCCTTTGACAGATTCAAGATTGATTCGAATCGAATCGAATTGCTCAGCCCTGCACCTGTCCTTGCATTATAGTGTCGTATATACTTGACAACGACCAAGCAATTTTGCACCCCCATTAGGGCTGGACAAAACCGAATCATTTGGGATCCTAACCTGTTTCGAATAAATTTTTCGAATCGAATCGTTGATTTCATAAAATAACAAATATCCCATTTTTAGCACATCAAATTTTAATAATGGAAAAATCGCGCTTAATTTAGCATGCTTTTGTTCCTGTGACCGATTCACAATTGATTCGAATAATCTGTATTTAGAATCGATTAGAATCACCGAATCGAATTGCCCAGCCCTAACCCCCATCCACCACTCCAAACCAAAATACCAGTTGCGCCACAAAAACTTTTTCAGTCTGTGGTATATTTGTATACACTGTTAATTTGTTCGCACGCGTCATTTTCGAGTGTCTGAGTATAAAGGCCGCAATACAGGTTTGCGTAGGTTGTTGCGCTTTGCGATTTTTTACGTTAGCGCAATGCTCTGTATGGAATTCCTTATGTTTTTCAACGCAACCCAACGGATTACTAAGCAACTAACGGAGAGTACTCATTTCGTTTCTTTAGGGCTTTCTAGGCATGTAAATAAGATAAATACAAAGCGACGAAAGCGTGTATTGTCGTTTTTATTTTGTTACACGAAACGCAGCGCGATGCATCGGTATGACAATTTCTTGTATTGTGTATTGTGGCCTTTAGAGTTAGTTATGCACATTTTGTCTGCTTTTTATTAAATCATATATCTTCAGTTTATGTACACCTATATAATTTATATTTGTACATTATTTCTGTTCCCGGATTTATAAGAGTATTCCAAAGCACTGCCGTATAAAAGGTGGGGGGAGAAAAATGGTGCTTTTACGTGCTTTGTAACGAAGAAAATCCCAAAATTAATATAGAATAGAGCTTTATAGAATAGTCCTAACGTATTTCCTGCGTGTCGTAAGAGGTGGCTGAAAGGAAGCAAAGAAGTGGTACATGCTTTTACCATCGCCCAGGGCGGATACCACTCGCTCTAATAACAGAGAACTACTAAAAGATGTAGTACAGGCTACTGCACTACAAGCGGAAAGCATCTCAAACGGAACTGAACCGCCATGGTAAATTTCAGTAAATGATATCTACCCTGGGCAATGATGAACCATCTGCCACTTTATTGCTTCCTTTTAGCCGCCTCTTACGACACGCAGGAAATATGTTAGAACTATTCTAAAACTCTAGTATTGAAACCAATACTGCGTAACATAAATTCTCAAGTTTACCTGGTGTGATTGCACCCATCTTTTTACTTCCCGAAAGCTATGGAAGAAATTCATTTTAATCCTGCGGGAGAGGAAAACCGAGAATACGTCTTAACTACATGGTGAACTATGACCTCTCGTGCATATACCAATTCCAAGTCGTGAATAAGGTTTTTACCTATCCGTTTCCTGTGTAAAGACATGGTTATTAGCGGAAGTCGTAATCCCCGTTTTCACGTGTAATCATGCGCGGGGCATTTATAGACGTTAGTGATGCGTATGCTAAGCGTATTCCTAACGTCTCTACCAAGTGAGCTAACCGGACACCCTAATCGACCTGTGCAATAGCGCAGATAATTACATTTTACCTAACAGCAAATGTGCAAGTTGCACATTGCACCTACTAAAACAAACCCATAAGAATTTGCACCAACAATGGCAACGAACAGGAATTACACTGAGATCGCATCTCAGCAATAATGCTTAAATACCTTCCATGCTTACACCGTTTTTTTATTTAAATTTAATCTAAGCAAGGCCGGAAACAGTGCCTAAGTGGAACCAACTAATGGCCACTTAATAGCAAAGAGCTACTAAAATATATAGTACCAGCAACAGCACTCTGTACAGAAAACATTCCAAACAGAATTGAACCGCCATCTTCATTTGTACATAATCGCACATCACTATTCGATCCAACACGGACAATGTGGAGGAATTGTATCCGACTAAGGTTACATCGAACGGATTCCAATCCAGGGGCAATGTACTCCGTGCTACTATCAATGTAGCAAAAGTCGACGTTGTTAGCAGTAATTTTACTCTGTGATATTAAAATATTTCTGGTATCGATCGTTTCAGTAAGCTGTGAGCTGTTGATGGAACACGGCGCGCGCCGAGCACGATTCACCAAACCATATATGGCCTAAATCTCATCAACATAGTGGTTTTAAATTTTGAAAATATGTAATTTTTCTTTTTGATCGCCGCTTCTTGGAGTGGATCATCTTTGACTAAGGCCCTGAACTAGCGGACTCTTATAGACGGATAGGGAAGTTGGAGAGATATGATCTTCCCTGTTCGGCTTAGCCTACCCATGTTATTACACCCCGGGTTAAGTTGTGGGCATGGATTAACGAGCCGGACTCGCTAGAACTCGAACCCGAGAAATTCAACTTGCGATGACGAACATGTTAACCACTAGGCGCCCAATCGCCCAGTCGCGCCCAATTGCTGCAAATCCAGGATGAATTTACTATACTATTTACGGTGTACATCGATATGACTCCCAATGACATTATATCCACTTGAATTGTGTGGAATTATGTAAATTATCAAATTCCGCGCAATGCAGTTGCACCAATCGAGAAAGACCTCGATGTGAAGGTGCCCAATAGAACTGCACCTAACTTTAACTTTGCACCTAACAGATATTTATTCCGCTGAATATATCTTAGTGATAGTGTGCTTAAGACATTTACACTTTGTGTTGTTTTGGAACCGATAAAAAACAATTGCACCCGAGAGAACTGGGACCCACGAAAATAAACCTGACGAGAAGGATCCCACAGCGATTATATAATCCAACAATATTACGTTCGTTCATTAGAACTCATTAGATTTAGAACTTGCACTAGAAGAAAAAATTGTAGTAGAAGGGACCTACAACACTAGCAGAAGAATAATTGAACCAATCGAATCGATCCCAATGTGATAGCACCCAGCAGGTGCACTATAACTGGCTCATAAAACAACATACGTAAATGACTTGGATTTGACTTGTTGATCCCATAAAGCAAAATTTTCTATGTTCTATTTTTCTATGATGTAAATACTTAACTGCATTGACGGGAGAGTCCAGGTAATAGAATCGGAAAAGCGTAGGGAATACGCTTCGAGCTACGCATCACTAACGTCCTGGGTTCGAATCCCGTCATCTGTGGAATGTCTGCTGGACTCCTCACCAGTGTACGGTGGTTTATGTAAGCGCTGCTTACGGCTTCCCCCACTAACCATGTCCACATACAGGAAAAATGAGTGTAAATGTTTTGCCATATGGTTAAGCCCTGTTCCCGGCTTCCCTCTCCCCCAGAATAAAACTGAATTTCTATCCTATCCTGGAATTTACTACAATGTATAAATTCAATTTTAGTAGTGCCTATGCATTCTGGGTCCCCATATATCGTCAGTCACACAATGATCACAAAATCTGCGACCTGGAATTTTGCAAATAAGTTTCTTTAGGACGCCAAAAATTGAAAAAAATTGTTGAAAAGCAATAAAAATCACTTTCCAAAGTTTTCGGTATGAATAATTACTAAAAACCAAACAATTCGAAAAGACGAAATGCCATTGATAATTTGTGTAAATAGTAAGATTAGATCCAAGTAATCAGTATTGCCAATTTAGCGCTAAATTTAGTAGTGGTTTTTCTTGTCAGCTAGCGCGAAAAGGAGTGATTAACGCGTCCGCGCCATTTTAAAACTTTCAAAGAAATTTGATGCGAAATACAGCGCTTTTGGTGAAACATCTTGCTATGAAATCGGATTCAGTCTCTTGATTTAAGAGATTAATAAATAAAAAGATGAAAAAAAATAATAATATCAATGTATAAAGTAATTATTATATTTCATAATGACTAATTTTTTTTTTGTTTTTTTTTCCTCTTTTTATATACTTACCTGTAAAATGAGAAAAAATTGAATATGATTTACTATGACAAAATGAAATATATTTTGATGCTGATGTGAAGCCGAAAACCCATGTTGGATGGTGAAATAAATGTATACATGGTGATATTGAACAAATAACTATGATTTGACTTGTTTCACACTCTTTGGAGTGTTTTAAAAAAAAAAATTAATAAAACTTTGACACATTTAGAAGTAGGGGGAAGCTTTTTGTTCGAAATTCTGGGTCAGGAGCGTGATATTCTCATTCCGGATACGAAAAGGATCGGATTCAGTACGTAATTTGGGATTCTGACGTTATCTTTTAATATTAATATAAGCATGTTTTTAAACTAAGCTCAAGGTTTTGTTTGTTTTCCTGACCTCCCCGGTCAGTTTTTATTTATTTTTCATATTTATTTTATATCTATCGCCCTTTATCCAGATTATGGAGTCAAAATAAACTTACTTACTCACCTTTCAGGACCGTATCTGGATTCTAAAATTCCTGACTCCACAGACATCTACCGCTACGTTGCCAGATTCTCATTGACAGACTTTCTGCTTTTGTCCAAGGCTAGCAGCTGGGATTGGTTTTTATTTTCAATTCTGTGGGAGAGGAAAGCCGAGAATACAGCCTAATCATATGGCGAACCACGGTCTCTCGTGCAGATACCTGTATTTTGTGCAGTTTGTCTGTTTACAGGCTTAGGTACGGTATGCAATTGCAGATTGTGTACGGTACCGGTAGCAGTTGTAAATACTGAATAGTTGCTCTGATCCACACTGCACATACTCTAAACAATTCAGAATTCTGATTTGTTTTATTAAAAAATATTTTTGTGAGAAACACAGAAATTGGAAAGATGAAACAGGTGTCTTTTTTTAAAAACCCAAGTCTTATCTTGTCGTATCCAAGTTGTATCTGCCCTAGGCGATGGGGAAACCATCTTTTGTCATTCAGCATTCAGGCCTAGTCACCTCTTACGATACAGGATACGCGGGAAATACGTTAGGACTATTCTGAAATAGTCACATTGCTTGGTCTACATTCTAATTATTTCATATTTTTAGGTTTGAAATTTGAATCTAGAGTTTGAATTTCTACTTTGTTCTCTCCAATAATTTGCAATATTATGAACTTATAATTTTAATATGGAATTACAGCAAGCAAAATCGAATCATCTGGAAAAACTTTCATCCTCACTTGATAGCCTTCGAGAAACAGAGAGTAACTGTGATTTTACAATCGAAGTTGGGGAGCAATCATTCCCAGTTCATCGAAATGTTCTTATCGCTGCCTCTGATTATTTCTGTGCCATGTTGTCCCATGACACAAAAGAACGACAAGATGGAGTTGTTGAAATGATGGAAATTGAACCGGACGCTGTAAAATTCTGCATCGAATTTATGTATACTGGTACCACAACTGTTACTATGGAAACAGTGGAGAATCTTCTGCCTGCGGCTGAAATAATGCAACTTAACGCTCTCAGTAAAATTTGTGTCGATGTTTTGAAGAAAAATTTGAAACCAGAAAATTGTATTTCTATGTTAAAGTTGGCAAGAACCTACAACTGCACTGATCTTGAGGAAGAAGCTTTGAAACTTTTCAGAGTAAATTTTAAATTTGAAGAATTCGGGGATTTTGCTGAACTTGGGAAGGAAGATCTTGTTCAACGTATTTCTGATTGTGAGTTGAAAAATGAATTGACTTGGGAAGTTATAATAAATTGGATCGAACATAATGTTGAGGAACGAAGTAAATATGTTCCTGAACTTGTTAAATTATTGGATTGGGAATCTTTTCCTTCCGCTGATATTCTTACAAAAATGTGGAGGGAGTCCATTGTACAAGAGTCAAAACATTGCCAGTATCTAATCATTCGTAGAGTTTTTAGGAGCACTGTGGAATTGAAAAATTCAATCAATCTTGAAAATTGTTTTATCATAAACCAAATTTCTTTTTGTAACGACTTTTTAACCACGGAAGCTGAAAACGTAATAACAGAATTCATGAGTAAGAATATGTTAGCTTTATGTCAGAGAAACGAGTTTGAAAATTTGGATGAGAAATTGATTTTAAATTTTTTCAAAAACAAAGATTTTTGTTGTTTTCAAGATGCAAACTCAAGATGGAATGTTATGATGAAGTGGATTAAATTTGACCTTGAACGAAAGAAGTTTTTACCAGAGCTGTTCAGGAATATTAGATTTGATCAGCTTTCCAATGATTTTTTAAGAGAAAATGTGCGATCAGATGTATGTTTATTGGGAATACCAGATTTTTATCAAACTTTTTTTGAGGCCACAACCAGTTCCGATGTCGATATGAAGGAAAGAAGATACATTGCTGTATTGTATCCAGATGGAAAAGTGTTTGCGATGGATATGTTGGGAAAAAATTGGAAAGCTCTTCCTGACGTAGAAGTAAAATGGTTCAACCAGATGTTCCACTTTCGTGATAAGCTGTGTGTCATGAATAACAATGTTTTATTTTCTTTATCCAGAGATGGTAGAAGTTGGATTGAAGTATCTGAAGTTGATAGAATGCCCGGACTTAACGCAAAAGTCGTTACAAATGATCGTTATATATGTTTAGTCGAAAATACGTTGTTGAAAATATTTGACAATCGTACAGGAGAATGGACTGAGTTTTTTTATCATGATCTTGGGACAAACTTCATGGCTGCTGCAACAGATAGCAGAATTTATGTTCGGGGTTTCACTGGAAAAGCTCGCTTTTTCCATTTTTCAGATTTTAAATGTTCCCAGGAGATTCGTGCGAAGACTACTACAGAATTTAGCTCGATGGCAGGTTTACGAAATGATATTTATGTCCTCGGATTACCTGACGAGTTTGGTTCTAATAATGTTATGAAATGTTATAGGCCTACTGTTGGGTGGAGAACTTTGTCTAAATTGCCTAAAACATTCAATGAAAAAAGTCGGGCATTTTTTGCTGGTGAGAAGTTAATGTTTGCTGTTTCTAATGGTTTTTACATTTATAACGAACTTTGTGATTCATGGTCAAAGTTCACAGATCTGCCGCCTTACAAAAGTGGACTGGGCCATGTCTATAATTTAGAACCATTATCTCTATGTTCTTTCAAAGGTAATTTAGACAAGGTCAAGGCGGTTAATATACCTTAACATTGTGACTTTGGGAAGGGGGCAACATCGAATATTTTTTGATATTAAATCAAGTCGAGTAATTTTGCGAATCGAATCGGTTATTCAGATCATTTTCTTATAATAAGCGAATATATTTTTCATTGAATTTTAAAATACATCAAAAAATTTAATCTCAATTCTAAAGCCAGCACGTACCGGACAAGCTGACGATGTTATTTATAAAACTAATCGCTGTTTTTTTTTTCAATTTTTATGTCCGGTTAATGTATTAGGACAACTGATTTAAAAATAACGCTTTATATTAATTTTTATTTTTTGGAACCATGTATATAACTTTTACTAGTGCAATAAATTATTTTCCTACTGTGGATTAATTACCAGATGCACATTATATAATCATGCAACTTTTTAATTAAATGTTCATATGTTTTTACTCCATGTTGTCTATCGTTTCCTAAATTGGTTTGAAATAATTATTTCTGTGTCAAGAAATGACATCTTTTTGATTTCTTTATTTTCAAAAGTAGTTATTTTATTAATACTGCAGTTTATTTATTTTTTACATAATTATACGATTTTCTAAAGAAATGTCCATACATATATATATATATATATTTATTTCATATGATCTATGGTTTTCAAAAATTGCCATGGAAAATAGTTTTTTCTATATTGAGAAATAAAATCTATTTTATTTTTTTTTATTTTCAAACATATAGTAATTTACAAATTGTATAATCAAATTGACAGAATTATCTAATCTTAACCAGATGATGCTAGTGCTGCAAGCTGCTTGCATCGCCTCTCTGATTAGGAAAAAACGAAAATTATATTTTATTCAAAAATAAGCTGAGACTAGACCCCATCCAGGATCTCCCCTTTTTTATGTCCTAATTGCCCTATATTAGCTTTTATTAATGTTGATTTAACAAATTAAATATTTTAATACCAGGATGTATGTATGACGATATATTGTAGTGGTTTTCCTATACTAGTTTAGTGAAATGGACACACAGCAAGCAAAATCAGATCATTTGGAAAAACTTTCATCCTCACTAGATGGCCTTAGCGCATCGACAATCGCCTGTGATTTTACTATCTAAGTGGCGAGGAATTTTCAGTTCATCGAAATTTTCTTATCGCTGCCTCTGATTATTTTTGTGCTATGTTATCCGACGACACAAAGAACGACAAGGTGGTGTCGTCGATATGATGGAAATTGAACCGAATGGTATAAAATTCTGCATTGGTATTATGTGTACTGGGACCACAACTATTACTATGGAAGTTATAATAAATTGGATCAAACTTAATGCTAATCTTTTCCTTCTGGACAATTTTTGGAGAAATTATGGACAGAACCGATTTTTTATGCGATTTTTGTCGAAATTATTTATTTCATTGGTTGTTTGCTGACGCCGCGAAATTAAAGTCAGGATTAACTGTCGAAAACGGTCTGATTTTATATCGACTCTCCAAAGAACATTGTTTTTTTTCAGGCGAGCGAAGAATGAGATTTTGAAATTCATGAAAATAAATCTTATCCAGATTTCTAACAAGGAAAACTTCGATCAACTGAGCGAAGCGGAAATTTTGTTACTTATACAAGAAGATGGAACTGATTTTCTTTGTGTAGAAGAGTATAGATGGAAGATATTGGTAGATTAGATAAAATATGACACAAAGAGAGTGGATTTATTCCCAAAATTGATCAAAATAATTCGTTTTCATCCCTTGGCAAAAAACTTTTTAAAAATTGTAGTCAAAAATGAACCATTTGTAAAAAGGTTTCCGGAATGTTTCGAAATAATATTCGACGATCTTCATGTTAATATTATTTGTATGAATTCCTACATCCCAGTGCTTTATCCCGATGGTAAAATATTTGCTATGGATTTAAGTGATGAATCGTGGAGATCGTTGCCTGATGCACCAGGACGGTCTTTCTTATTTGAATCAACTTGGTCTGAATATGTATATCTCAAAATCTTTTATTTTCAAAGTAAATTATGTATCATAGTTGGGCGTAAACTGTTTTATTTTGATGAGTCTGCTTCAAAATTGATTGCAAGAGCCAGATTGTCTTGTGAACCGCCAGCTAATGCAAAAATTGCTACTTCTGGGGAGATTATTTTTATGATCGAAACAAACAAAATATCTTGTTATGATCCCATTGAGAATAAAAGGAATGTGAATATTCTAATGTAAAATGCCATTATGAAGGTTGGCATTTACCTATGTGGCATACACCAGTGTCTATTGTTAGCGAGATTGGGTTATCGGCACAAATGAAAGGCCCATACCTTCAATATCAGGAGTGTTTTATATTTATGATGAAATTAGTGGTTCTTGGGGGACTTTGACAAATTTATCTGCGTATTCTAGCAGCGGAATGACCTCTACGGAAGTTTTCGCAAAATTTGACCCGATAAGTGTCTCGAATTTTCAAGGAATTCTCCTTTCTAGAAAAATAAATTTGGATCCATCAGGTTATATATCTGCTATTAGTGATTAACTTGATACACAGTGGAAGAATCTTGTTTTTTTTTTCGGGGGGGGGGGGTTCGAAATGTTCACGGCATTATCTTCGGATGGATTTGATAAAAGCTTCAAAACCATCAACACTGCTACTTCTTGTTGTAAATGATGGCCTTGGAGAATAGCTCTGTAGGTGCGGGCTTTTGAATAGTCCTAACATATTTCCTGCTTGTCGTTAGAAGTGACTAAAGGAAGCAAAGAAGTGGTAGAGGCTTTTATCGTCATCATCATCACCACCCAGGCTTATACCACTCACTGCACTTTAACATGGTGGTTCAGTTCTGTTTGGGATGTTTTTCATTTAGAGTACAGTTGCTGGTGATAAATTTTTCAGTAGCTCTTTGCTATCAAGTGGCCATTGGTTGGTTCTTGATGATTTTCAATGATAAAAAAACGCTGTCACACACAGCACACAGTAATCAATAAAGTTGCCGTTGGTTGGTTCTTTTTGGCACTGCTTCATGCTTTGCTCAAGAGGAAATTTTAATGATAAAATATGCTGTCACATGCAGCACACGGTAATGAATAATTTTTTTCTTTTCTTATCAGATTATCATAGCATGTAATACAATAAAAATTTAGCGTTATTTTTTAAAGTATATAGTTTAACATTTTCTGAGCAAAATGAGTTTTCTCACAATTAATATTCCGCCATGGATGCATTGAAGCTTGGAAAATATATTTTAACAAAGATGAAAAAACACCAGGATGTTATTGGAATTATTCTGGCATGTTTAATGCTCCTGCTGAAGTTTATGCCGAGGTAACAATGGGATTTGTGTGTTTTCAATTTAAGTCTTTTTTTACAATTCGAATTGGGGATGGAATGGGGCAGCAGTGGAGGAATAATTTTGTGATTGAAGAATCTATTGCATCGCTAATTTCGATCTCAAATATTTTTTGCTTAAAAGCTAGTGCACAACCCCAAAGGTGGTTTGAGTAGTGCCTCAGTTTCTTCTAAACATTGCCCCATTTCGGTAGTATGAATAAATTTTAGCAAACGCTATTTAACTTTGGCATTATGCTTCAGTGCTCACGAAGATCTCTTGCGGGGATTAGTTTACAAGCTCTACAAAGACTGTGTTTAATAATTTTAAAAAAAGTTCCTGTGAAACATCAATCAGGCTCGCAAATTCATGAAATTTAAGGTTCCTAGACTCGTGTAAAATTTATAAAGCCATGATGAAATTTTAAAATATTCATCTCAAGGATGGGTGATCTATTCCTTGAAATTTTATTGCTTATTACTGCACAATACAGTATTGATTCCTTCCAATCTACTAAGATCCTATAAGAAGATATAAGAAAATTTGAAATCTTGCAAATAGCAATGAGTGCCTGAATATTGTGGAGAACTGGAATTTTTTCCCATGTTTCCAAAAAGTTCATTATACAAGCTTTCGCTAGATCATAGTCCATCTTCAGCAAGTCATTTCTTTATCGAAATTCACTCTGAGCAGGGCCGGAAACAGAGCCCAAAAGAAACCAACTAACAGCTACTTAGTAGCAAAGAGCTACTACGAGATGTATTACCAGCAACTGCACTAAAAACGAAAAACATCCCATACAGAACTGAATTGCTATGCTAAAGTGCAATGAGTGGTATCTGTACTGTACGATGGTAAAACCATACACCACTTGGCAGATGCAGGTCATGGCAAGAGATTGAATTTCTATTGCTGAGGTTTATTTTTTACCTTTGAACTCCAAATGAGTGATTCTCTATATTTTTTTTCTAGCATGAATGGGTCTTCGCAGGCACTGAAAACTCGTCCTTCAGCTGCACCAACATCAGTCACTTCGAATGGATCAAAAGTTTTCGACAGTTGGACGGGGAACTTGAAGCTTCGAAATGTTATATTTGATCACTCTGAGGTTTCTGTTGTGTTCTATTATGCTCCATGGTCTGCTAGATCGATGGATGCGCTCAGAGAGTTGGAAGAAGTTGCACTTCTCATGTATAAACAGGCAAGTATTATGATAAGGGATGACCAAAGCCGAATATCTTTTTTTTTCAGAATTGAATGAAGTAATTTTCCCGAATCAAATAGGATATTCAAATCAGAAGTTTAATAACAAACCAACAAAGACTTCTTTTTATCAGCTCTGAGTGATGTCAAAATCACATCATTTTTGAAAAAAATTTAAAGATATCATTTTGTCGATTTCGAATTGTTGGTCAAATTTAATCGAATAATTTATGATTGGAATATCGAGAATAAAATTGAATATTTTGGACAGCCCTAATTATGATTTTTTGTCATTTGGATGAATCATCCAGAGCAAAACTCTGTGGGACATCCCTAATTATGGTTTTTTTTTGTCATTTGGGTGAATCACCCAGAGCAAAATTCTGTATGAGAGTTCACTCATTAATTGTTGAAATATGTTCCTCTGTTTTTATAGAGCTCCGAATTCGACTTAATCTGCCAGGTAGTTAGTTTTATCGCAGACTTGAAACACTCTATTAGACATCAACAAAGTACGAAATGCTATTGCTTTGGGGGGCGTCGACTAACTACTTATCCTTCCTCTGTGCCGTTGTGGTTGCAGACCCCTATGCAGCACATGCAGTAGCAGGAGTAGCTATGACTAACTAGAGCAGTTCAAAGTTTCAAAATGCTTGTTTGAAGAAGTCTGGTTTTGGTCAGACGAAACGTTACAGAAATAAATTTGTGAAGTGTGAAGCAAGACTTTGAACCTCTCTACTAAAGTGAGGAATGTGACTGTTTTGTTAAAAATATGTTAGAAATATTTATAGTTTTTTTAATTTTAATATATATAGAAAGATTATCAATATTTTTGGTTTGTATGAAAAGGTAGGGAATGCATCCCCTCATTCCTGCATCCATGCTCGAACAACATGTTGGTATCACAAGTTGAATATCTCGAGTTCGAGTCTCGGGGAGTCCGGCTCGTTAATCTATGCCCATCACTCAACTCAGGGTGTAATAACTTGGCTAGGTTAAGCCCAACAGGAAAGATATCCAACAACCCTAACCCTGTTTGTCTACAAGTGGCCGTTGGTACAGGGCCTCGGTCAGGGTGATTCACTCCAAGAAGTGGCTGAAAATGATAAAAAAAACAGATGAATTTTAGAGTATTAGTTTATTCATGATTCTTCCTCAAATGTATTCAGGTTTCATTCGTGGCAGTAAATTGTTGGTGGAATCAAGGAGATTGTCGAGTGCACTTTCAGTTCTATAGATTCCCTCAAATTTATATTCGTCATCAAAGGTAACAGAAACAATTTCACTGAATGAATGCAAGAATCTCTATAAACTTTGAAATTCATTGTCTTACCACTGCTTTTCTTGTCGTGTTGATCTAGATAGCTCATGCCAATAGACATCTTTCAGTGATAAATTTTCTTTACTTTCTATTCCTGCATTTATTCAATTTTTGCACAGTTAGTATCTTTAAGTGATAAATGTCCTTTGCTTTTTATTCCTGCAGTTATGCAATTTTTTGCAAACTAGTAGTTTCAAGAGTAGTAGTCTCTTTCAACTTTGTTCTGTGCGAATTTTGATAATAGAAAAGGTGTTATACAATCAGCTGATATTTTGGCCAAAAATATAAAAAAAACGTCTTGGAACTATTAATTACACAATAGGTCTCTTTGTTATCCATACATTTTTTTTTTATTGAAATTCACTCTGAGCAACGCAGGAAGCAATGCTTAAAAGGAGCCATCTAACAGCCACTTAATAGCAATGAGCTACTAGAAGATGTAGTACCAGCAACTGCACCTAAACGAAAACATTCCAAACGGAACTCAACCGTCATGGCAAAGTGCAGTGAGTGGTATCTGCTCTGGACGATGTTGAAACCATCAACCACTTCTACCACTTGTCATCGAGCGGGAGTCTAAAAATTATATTTTCATATTTTTCAGTATGAAGTTTAATATATTGTATGACGGCCCGTTGACGAAGAACCACATTATTTATTTCTTGAACAAAGTTTTGAATCCTTACGTTTATTTATCGACCAAAGAAGATGCACAAAATTTTACATTTGAAAATCAGGTTCGTATCAGAAATAGGATACCTAGTTATCAGGGTTGTACAAAATATTCAATCGATTCGGTGTTCACGAATCGTTTATTTTATTTTCCCAGTGCTTTGAAATCAACATCTTCAAAATAGTATACAGTTTCAGAAAATAGAAATATATTTTGGTGGTTTAACAATTTTCTGAGAAAAGGACTTTTGTTTGTGTATCTGACATCTAAAATGATTTTGCTACGAAATGAATAAAGTTGGAAAGAAGTGAAAAAAATTGCTTTTATTTTTAAGTATATCAAAAGTAATCCACCAATGACACCCCCTACTGTTAAGCATGGTCATTAGATAAATTGTGCCATATATGTACAGTTCAAGTGTGGCCCATGTTTGATAATATTTCTGAGTGGCTCGCCAATTCAATACTAAACTGGATTGTGTAATATATTCCATATGTAGCCCATCTGTGGCTCATACTTGAGAAATGTATTTTTGAACTCCATTTCATTGCTTAATAACTTCTGTCTATTCTATACCTAAAAAATATAATTCTGATTAGACGACCTAGATGTAAAATTTATATTTATTGAAATTGAGAACCATCAGTGAGCCATGCTTAATAAAACATAGTTAAGCAGAGAATTTCTGACAAAGTATTATACTCTTGTTTCAGTTCACTGTATTAGTTCATATCAATCCATCTATTGATGAAGATCTTATGCTTTATAGTGTTATTGCAATAAAACAACTAGAGATATGTGAGTATATTAGTGTTATGGTGGTAGTACCTGTAAGTACGGGCTTTAGAGTAGTTCTATCGTATTTCTTGTGTGTCAGAAGAGGCGTATAAAAGGAAACGGAGTAGTGGTAGGCGGTTTAACCATCGCCCAGGGCAGTTACCACTCACTGCACTTTACCATGGCGGATCAGTTCTGTTGTGGATATTTTCTTTTAAGTGCAGTTGCTGGTACTAAACCTTTTAGTAGCTTTTTGCTATTGAGTGGCCGGTGGTTGGTTCCTTCTTGACGCTGCTTCTGGCCTTTCTCAGAGTTGGAAAACTGTACTTTTATTCACAAAAACAAGTTCACAAAAAGCAAGGCGTGAAATGTAGAATGTAGTACCAGAGTAGTAGCAGAATGTAGTACCAGCAACTGCACTCTGAGCTGAAAACATCCAGAACAGAACTGAACCACTGTGATAAAGTACAGTGAGTGGTAGCTGCCCTGTGTGATCTACCACCTCTTGTTTTCCTTTTACTTCACCTTTTATGTCACACAAGAATATGTTAGGACTATTATAAAGCCTGCATCTACGGGGCATAGCAAAGTATATTGTGCGTTACTGGTGCGGATGCGGATCCTCTTATTTTAAGAACATATAAATTGAGCTGTACCAGAGTGGGATTGCAAACAATTGCGATTAAGGTTTATGACACTGTCCAAATGAGAGAGGCAGCAAGCTGGCAAAAAGTTCGGTAATTAACAACTTTACTGAGAATGGCAGAGCTGTACAAAAATGTAGTTACGTTTGCCATAGTGTAGTGCTCGGAATCTTTGAAACGCCATTCCTTGAATGCAATCAATTCTTTTTATCTAAGGACGCTCTAAGCAAGGCCAACAGCACCCAAAAGGAACAAACTTGAGGTAATAGCACATAGCTATCACAAAAGCAGTACTGGCAACTGCATTCTCAGTGGAAGACACCTCAAAAGGGAACTGAACCAAAATGCCAAAACCATATATTACTTCTTTAAATGTTTTAGCATGCAGCTTCAAGACATGTTTCATTAAGCTGTTGTACGATTTCATATTTTTTCTTTCTTTCCTAGATGATCTTCCGATGCGCTTTGGTGTAATAGTGAATGATGAAATTGCCAAACGCTATCGTTTGAAACCAAATATACTTCAAGTACGAAACAATGCAAAACCGTCAGAAATTATACACATAAAACTACGTTCTTCCATAAATAAAATTATTAGAAGTTTGGAGAAACTGAGAAATAATTTGGTGAGTATCGTCAGGCTGTATTTTTTTAGATGTATGGGTTGGAAGTAAGGTTTGAAAGGCGATTCATCAAGTCAGGCAAGTCATCATCGTGCTCAGAAAATTTGATTGTTGTGGTGATTGAAGTTTTGTTCTGTGAATTCACTCTAGGTTACAACAACTGCGAACGTGTAAATTCAGATTTTATTCAATTTATCCCAGCTGAATTGTATTCCACTATTATTATCTAGATTTCCCTCACTTAAAAGCAAAGAGCTACTGAAAGATGTAGTATTAGAACTGCACTCTGAACGCAAAACATCCCAAACGGAACTGAACCGCCATGGCAAAGTGCAGTGAGTGTTATCTGCCCTCGGCGATGGTAAAACCATCCATCACTTCTTAGTACTGAGATCAACTTAACCTTCTCCTTTCATTCCAGATTTCCCCAGACGTTGACCTACCAGGAGTGAAAACCAATTATTTTTATCAAACATTGTACAAAGGTCCGACATTAATTGTATTTATTTCAAATGAAGATTTGGAAAGAAGAGAATATTATGTTAAAAAGGTTTGTGTGTTTAGCGTTTTTTTCAGTAAACAGTCAGTAAGTAACTGATATTAGATATTAGAATTGCTCTGGTACAAATCCTGGACCTGGCTGCGAATCTCTGATCGCCCTGACTAAGGTCCGAATCCTGTTGGGTTGTATATATTTAAGAAGTCTGCTGGATGCCCCGCCTGCGTACGATAGAGTTCATGTAATCACAGCTCACGGCTTCCTCCACCAAACCAGGTCCATGCACAGGAAAAATTAGATAATTGTCATGCCAAAACCTTCATCCCGATTTGGAACTTTTTGCACAAGAGGTCGTGGTTCGCCATACGGTTAAGCTGTATTCTCGGCTTTCCTCTCCTGCAGGATAAAAATGAAATTCAATCCTATCCTAATTAAGTTTTGCATGATTTTTTTTTCAATTACAAAATGCCTGACTCCATTCAATTTCGGGAACACAAAAAAGTTTGTCACGCTTATATGTTAATATGTAATGCCTGAACACTGTGCGTACTTATTGCGTGTTCGTGAATCACTAATTTTTTTATTTTCTGTTCTGCTTCGTGTCAGGATATTTGTGCATGTTTTACATGTTTTTATATCCTGTTATAGATCTTGCTTATTTTCCATTATTTCTGTTTGTTACAGTTTATTTATTATGATTTGATTGAGTTCATGAAATAAATTGATTGATTGCAACGAGTCAAAAATTCTGATTTTTTTATATTAATGTTGGCTCCAAGGAACGCAGGAAGCAGTGCCTGAAAGAAGCCAACTAACAGCCAATTGAATGGAAATGTGATACTACGAAATGTAGTACCAACAACTACATGTCTTAAACATAGTGCAATGAGTGCCCTGGATGATGAAAAACCATCTACCACTTACTGGATTCCTTTGAATCGCTTTTTTTTTATTTTTTTTCATTGAATTTCACAGCAGAGCCTGAAAGGTACGAACTAACGGCCACTTAATAGCAAAGAGCTACTGAACGATGTAGTACCAGCAACTGCACTCTAAGCAGAAAACATTCCAATCGGAACTGAACCACCATAGTAAAGTACAGTGAGTGGTATCTGCCCTGAGTTATGATAGAACCCTCTACCACTTCTTTGCTTCCTTTTAGTCGTCCTCTTACGACACGGAAATACGTTAGGACTATTCTAAAGCCCGTACCTACAGGGCTTCTTACGACATGCAGGAAATAGGTTGAGACTATTTTAAAGCTCATATCAAAAGTTTTCAATTTTTATTTCACAGATCCGTCAACTGGTCTTTCAATACAACTGGTGCCCTGAACAACAAATATCAACGAAACCGTTAAGCAAAATCTATGCACATAGTACATTACCAGAGAATAAGTGTTGCCAAAGCGTTTTATTCGAAGATTCAAATTCTATATCATTAGCGTGCAGTATTTGTGTGGACAGAAAAGCCATTGCAGCAGAATCCTACTATGCAAATTGCGGCTCGATTGAAGACTATGTTTCTAGCGTTGCTAATGGCGACATCGAGTGGATGACCACAGCACGCGAACAAATTTTATCATCAACGAATATGATTTTGTGCACGAAACATTCCGTAGCGTACAATTTACACGAAACGCAGCTGAGCGTTTGCTGCCAAGCAAAGGATAATTTATTAGCGCAGTTAAAATCGGAAAAAAAACCCCAACTTCAGGAAATTTGCATCGATGAAATTTTGAGCAAAACACAAGAATTATCTTCAATATCAACTGATAACGGAGAGACAGTGATAAGAGATTCTTCGTCAACTGATAATTCTATTTTATTCACCGATAACACTACCGCTATCAGTGACAATTGCACTGATAATAATATTATATCTGGAATATCATGTAAAACAAACAGAACTTTACAATTTTTGACCCTTGACCTCACAAAACATAAAGCATTGTCACTAAACTTGGGCGTCGACCCACTAAATGTTTATAACATTGGAAGAACGGAAATTGGGGCTGTGATCTTTGACCCCATCAGTGACCTTCGACATGTGATGACATCATCTCACTTTCATTTAGGTAAGATGTTTGCAGCCACTCTCAAGAATTTAGAAAGATTCGAGAATCCAATTAAAGCATTCTTGACTGGTGATATACTAACGTTCCACATTCCAGCAACTGCACTATGAGTAGAGCTGTCCAAATATTCATTTCGATTTGGAATATTTGAATCATAAGTTATTCGATTTTATTTCTGCAACAATTTGAAATGATAATTTTAAATATTTAAATATAATTTTTAAATATTTTTATTATATAATTTTAAGTATTTTTCATGAATTATTGTGAATTTACCTGTGAAATAAGCTGATTAAAATATGTTTGTTTTTTTTTTTATATGGCTTCGATTCTGAAACCCTAAGATATTCGATTTTGGACACCCCTAACTCTAAGTGGAAAAACGCCCCATACAGGACTCAATCGCTATGGTAAGGTACAATGAGTGGTACCTGCCCTAGGCCATGATGAAAATATCCACCACTGCTGATCTCTTTATATTTATTTGCTCCTAAATTATTCTTGGCACAAGATAGTCCACTTACATGACCATGAAAAACAATTATTTTTTCAGAAAATTTCATTATTAACTATACTCTGGGAATCCTGCCTCAAAGTTATCACACAACCAATTCGGAAGTACAATCATGTGTCTCTACTTCTACTGAGCCTTGTGTTCAAGATATCACCTCAAAAGATTTTGAGAAGGTTGTCTTAAATAATGAAAAGGTGAGGTATAGGAATGCTCCAGGCTGATAGAATTTATTTACTATTTTCACACAAAAGTACTTTCCCCCGAAACTCAGTGCCGTTTGAACCCGATGACCCAGTCTATGTTAAACAGTTTTGTTGTATTTACGAGTATTGGTTGTATCCCAGCGAGTCCGGCTCGCTTATCCATGCCCACCGCTCAATCACGGGTGTATTAACTTGGGTTGGTAAGCCGAACAGGAAAAGGTCATATTTTTCCAGCAATTGTAACCCTGTCTGTCTATAAGTGGCCGCTGTTACAGGGGCGTGGACAGGGTGATCCACTTTAAGAAGTAGCTATGAAAAAAAATTACCTAATTATTTGAAAGTCTATATATATTGTGTTTGGTTGATTAATGATGGTAAGTTTCTCTCAGTCTAAATGAAAGCTATTCTGACATTCAAAGAAAATAGCTAAACGAAAAAATATCTCGTTTTGAATGTCTGTTTTTTTAATGTTTTTTTTTTTTGAAATTCACTCTAAGCAAGGCCGGAAGCCATGCCCAATAGGAACTAACTAATGTCCACTTAATAGCAAAGAGCTACCGAAAGATGTAATACCAACTGCACTCTGAAAGGAAAATATCACAAGTGAAACTGAACTGTCATGGTAAAGTGCAGTGAGTGGTATTTGCCCTGGATGATGAAAAAAAAACATATACCACTTCTTTGCTTTCTTTCAGTCGCCTGGTACGGCATGCAGGAAATACATTAGGCCTATTCTAAACCCCGTACCCACAGGACCAAACTTTGAACAATGATCAATAAATACTGCTATGAAATAGCAGTTTTGAAGCTTTCCTGGCCATCCGAAGAAAAAGCATTTGAAATAAAATACAATTCCAATACCCTGATTGTACCCCTTAAATATATTTTCTTTTCAGGATGTTCTTCTTCTCTACTATGTGCCTTGGTGTTTATCTTGTTCATCCATTTCCCATATATATCTATCATTGGCTCGATTACTTTCACCTGATAGCCCTGTGGAGCTGGCACGAATTGATGCTTATGATAATGAATTACCGTCTCATCTCACTGTTCAGAGTTATCCTACTTTTATGCTATTTCCTGCCAAAAGGTAAGTTGGATTTTGCGATATGTCTTGTGCTTCTCTTCTTTTTGGATCACACTGGTAGAATAGTCAGTGATTTGGTAGACAGATATCCTCCAAATTCTTAATTTTTTCCTTTTGATATTACCTACACTGGATTCGAATCTGCATCATGACAATCAGAGATGTGTAGCTCGAAACATACCAGTTCCGAATCGGTGTGAATGTTTTTCGAATATCATATTTCTCATCTTCCTGTGGTGGAGGAAGCCATAAACAGACCTCTCATATAATCATCATCATCACAGGATGCAGCGCTTGACAAACAGGATGCGCAGATTGAAACATATTCCCAACGCTTTTACCGGTTGAGCTAACTGGGCACCCAAGCTGAGGCGACTAAGAGGAAGCAAAGAAGTGATAGATGGTTTTACCACCACCCAGGGCAGATACAACTCACTGTACTTTACCATAGCAGTTTAGTTCTGTTTGGAATGTTTTCCACTTAAGAGTTGCTGGTACTATCCTGCATCTTGTTGTAGCTATTTGCTATTAAGTGGTCGTTGGTTGGTTCCTTTTAAACACTTCTTCTGACCTTGCTTAGCGTGAATTTTAATGAAAAAAAGGCTGACGATTCTTCGAAATGCACTGTTTTAAAATATATCTAAATTCGCATTTTTATCAGTTAAATATACTTATTTTTTGATATTTATTATTCCATTCGTTCTGGATATCCCTGATTTCCACTTTGCTATTAAGTGGCCGTTAGTGAGTGAATTTCACGACCTTAAATATACTTATTTTTTTATGTTTATTATTCTGTTCGTTCTGGATATCCCTGATTAAACCCTTTTTTTCGCAGATCTAGTTATTCTTCAGTCTTCCCACAAGAATCTGAGATCACTGTTGCAAACTTGCTATCATTTATATTCAAGAATGGTTCTTTAAACACAACTAATAAAATATTGCAACGATTATGTGCCAACGGAAATAATTTTCCAAAGATACAAAAGGCTGCCTGTATGAAGATAGAAGCAATCCGATCGAAGTTACTCTGAACAGGAATTTTCAGACTGGAAGAATGCCGGCTACTCTGATGCTCAGACACCTGAAGAAAGTTGGTTTCATCCGAAGAAAATTCAGCAAATGGGCAATATTTAACGATATATCTGTGGCTAAAAGGTCTCTTTGAATGTCTGGTAGCAATCGTACTGAATGAAGAGCTTAAAAGTCATCAATACTGCTATGATATAGCAGTGTTGATGGCTTTGAAGCTTTTTTTCCTACTGAAAAAAATAATAAGAACATTTCAGCCGCCCGAAGAAAACCACGATTCTGCCACCGTGCCAAAACGAATCAAGTGCATTCGAAAATATCCAATATGGTGCAATTTTTGATGTTAGATAAATTTCATATTACTAATAGTGTTCGTGTAAGAAAACATGTGTTTATTTAATGAACTGGTACAAATTTAGAAGAGAAAAACTCCTATTTGCTCTCCAATTTGGTATGGTTGAACTAAATAGAAGATATTGTGGGTTTTATTCAATATTTCTACAATAATATTTCAAATGCTACTTTTCATTAAGAAGAAAAAAAGGACACACACTTTCAAGGTGCCAAAAACCAAATTTGTCAACCAAAAAAAAATCTAACTAACCAATCTGTAATGCTTGCCATTAAAACGTCAAAAATTTCTCTTTTGTCAAGCAAGAGTAATTGATGATTGGCTATAGCAGCTTGGTCTTCAGTAGGAGTGTAAGTTTGAAGTATATGACGCAACCTTTCGTGCGGACTCTTGAATCGGGGGTAAAGGTTCGGCCTTGACAATATATGGACGGACCATTGAATCGGGGGGGGAGGGGGTGGTGGTGACATTGGATTGAACTTTCTCGTACTTGGTGGAAGAATTGTTCAAGTGCTGGTGAGGTGTTCAGCGGACCTCTCTAATGTAATCTTTCTCTTGAGATTCAAACCAATTTCGGGATGATAAGATATACATAGCACGAGATCTGTTCACAAAGCCTATTAAGCTAGCGAGGAAAATAAATATTAATTTTTTTAATCAAATCTTGAATAAAATAAATAAATAAAGCAAAAAGACTATTCTGATGCTTACCAGTCTTCAGTGACCCAGGCCAGATACAAAAACAATTCGTCTAAAATTTTAGTGATCGTGAGCCCTGGTTTTGATAACACCCTTTGATAAGTTTTTTCAAACATTTTTCATATGGCCATTTGCTTTTTAATCAAGGACTCGTTATCTTTTCTCTGGTTTTGATTGAATGTAACCGGGTGTATTGGTAAAACTCTTATGGGTTTAATTGTTATTGTCAAAATGAGAATAATCAAAGCTTTTGGTTTGGTTTATTTAGATAAAATATTCTCCTTGGCAACGAATATCAAAACTTATCATAGTGTGTGCAATAGTGATGTTCTCTGCTTATATATTTTGATTTTGTCATATTTAGTACTGTACTTTACTTTCTGTTAGAGAATACATATTCAAAGTTTTTTATGAGGAATCGGCACATCCTGTCTTAAGTTTAAAATTTTCTATCTGTCAGAGAAACGACGCAAAAACTGGCAGAAATCCAGCAAACTGGTTAGGATGGAACTATCCTGTCAGACTAAAATTTCATAAATTTTTTTATTCTTGATTTCTTATTTGATTGTGAGCAAGTTATGCATGGAAAAATTGTTTCCATAAAATAAAGTTCAATGGGAACACTGCATTATTTTCAGTATAATAAATGTAGTGTGGAAACAGAATTTTTGATTCTGACAAAATGGTTCTGCTTTTGTGCTTTACTACTGCTGAGTGTTGGATACAGGATAGCAGATAAGACTGTAGAACGGAGAGAACGGACAAAAACAAAAAGAAAATGAAGTCACGGGGTAACTTTAGTAGCTCTAGTTTATCATGGGTGGTACAGGGAATTTGAGATCAGTGCACAGGTGTGATAAATGAAAAAAAACTGCTGTAATCTGAAGCTGAATAAATCAAGTAAGTTCGGAGTTATTGGTACACAGTACAGTACAGTGAGTCAACTCCATTCAGCATTTAGCCTACTTCAGTGTAATGGATAAATGCTGTTGTAAACCATCATTAGAATCGATTTATTCTGTATTATGTCTGCTCTAAATGACAAATATAGACACTGGACATAGTTCATTTCAACGCGAAAGTTTTAATAAGAAATAAATATTTAACGTTAAATACCAAGGTACTGTTCATCATATTACAGGAAATCATCATATTCTGTATTATCAGGAATGCAAACAAAACCTGAAGATGCCAGAGAATAAGTTAAACAAGGATTCAAACTGCAAAGGGAGTAACTCATATTCGGGGTCTCATGAAGTTTAGTACCATATATCTGATTATCATAAAAATTTTCCATGTTGCAAGCGACTCATCCTAACCCTGGTGACAATGCCAGATGCTTGCAGCATTGGCGCCCCCTAGTTAGGAAGAGAATATTCTGCCAGTTTTTATTTTAATGACATTCGGGAATATGGTACTAAACTTCACTAGACCCCATATTCGTTCACTTTACCTCAATTTAGTAAATATATACCATTGAATGTTTCTAATATTATAAATAAGTCTGAACTCATTCTGCATTAGGAAATGCTCATGCGAATTCAGTCCGTCAGCATTTTGTTGTACGATAGACTGACAGACAGATAATATTTATTTGTTCGCGTACCAATACTGAATAAACACAAAACAGTAAAAGTAAGAAGTCTGTAACAGATAATGACACTTGGCAAACTAAGCTGATCAGTACTGCAGACTGTCAGACTGAAAGTTATCCTCTGCTCTAGGCCGATATCTAGTACGGTACCGGTATGGTTTCATCATTGGTGACCTTGGGTTTGCTGTTTGGGAGCGGACTGGTGGAAGAATATTAGGGTCTCATGAAGTTTAGTACGGTACCATATACCCGATTATCATAAAAATTTCCCATGTTGGAAACGACTCATCCTAACCCGGGAGAAAATGCCATATACTTGCGAAATTGGCGCCCCCTAGTTAGGATGAGAATATTCTGCCAGTTTTTATTTTAATGACATTCAGGGATATGGTACTAAACTTCACTAGACCCTGCCAGCCTATATTTTTTATAGCCACTTCTTTGAGTGGGTCATCCTGTAACAGCGGCCACTTGTAGGCGGACAGGGTTACAATTACTGGAAAGATATGATCTTTTCCTGTTCGGCTCAGCCTACCCAAGTTATTACACCCTGGTTTGAGTGGTGGGCATGGATAAGCGAGCCGGACTCGCCGGGGCTCGAACCTGAGATCTTCAACCTGCGATGCCAACATGTTTAACCACTAGGCCATCACGCCCATGTATACGTATATCTGACTATTTCTAATCAAGTGGCCCTTGGCCTGTTCAATTGAAGATTTTTCTGGACTTGTTTTGAGTTAATGAAAAAAATATCCAGGCTATTTCCTAATCATCCAATGTTAAAACCCACCGCCCGCTTAGCTCAAGCGTTGGGAATATGAATTCAAACTAACGGTACGCATCTCTGATCGTCGTGACTCTGTTCGAATCCTGTGAAGGATGATGTTTACATGCGAGAGGTCTGCTCGAACGTTCACGTAAGCACTGCTTACAACTTCTACCACCTGCACAGGAATGAGGAATATGATGAGCCAAAAAACTTTGGGTCTCATGAAGTTCAGTACCATATATCCGATTACCTATCATAAGAATTTCCCATGCTGCAAGCGACTCATTCTAACCTGTGAGACAATACCAGATGCTTGCAGCATTGGCGCCCCCTAGTTAGGATTGGAATATTCTGCCAGTTTTTTATTTTGATGACATTCGGGAATATGGTACTAAACTTCACTAGACCCAAAACTTTCACCCCGTTTCGGAACTGGTGTCTGCACGAGAGGTCGTGGTCGCCACTGTAATTCTAGGATTGCCACTTTTAGATTCAAAAATCGAATTAGATCGGATGATTTAAATATGGGTTGTTATTTGGTACGATTCAAGAAGGTTCTGGGCCGGAATTTCATAGAATATGTTAAAAAAATATCTACTAGCCAGTGAGGGAGGCCAAAATTGAATATCTGTTTAATCGAATAATTTTCACAAATCGAATATTCGAATCCAGAATAGGGGTGTATGTCGCATGTCAGGCCAACCAGGCTTTTGCAAATAGCCTGCATCTCAAATATACCCTCTTGATCATTTTTTTCCTGCTATCTTCATTACTTGAGATAAAATAAACATACATACATAAAAGAATTATATTAAACAACTAAATATTCTCAGAATATATTCAAAAAATATTCTCTAAAACACCAAAATGTACTTAAATTTTCTGAAAATGTATCCTTTTTTAATTTGCTGATTTTGAATCACTGGGAAATTCTAATCAAATTATTTAAGATTCACGAATCGAATTGAATATTGCGGACAGTCATTCTTGTCAGTATTTCAAAAAATTTGACCATTTATCAAAAGTTTTTCGGAACTTTCTAATTGAAATCTTGTTCAGACAGATTTGATTAGAAAGCTCTATCAGCTACTGTATCTGAACATGACGTATTCAAATCGAAAGAATATGATTCGAGGTTTAATTTGAATCCTGTTTTTCAGATTCAACAATATTGTACTGGTATTTATCCTGATTATTTTTGGTACAAAGTTTACTTATTGAATATCATGGCCTGGGAGGCACCGTTTGGCATAACTTTACAAGATGCTTACTATGATGTTATGGATAAACTGACGAATCCACAATGGTTCGAGTTTGCACGCTGTTGCCTCGATTTAAGACATCAAATTGACGATATTACGACTGATTATGCGGCGAGAGGAATCAGAGAACAAAAATATCAAATGTGTAAAGCTTGGGAAACAAAGCTTGGAAAATTTGCTTCTGTTGGACATTTGTACGATTTACTAAATTTTTTTTTACGACCTAGTGACTTTCCAAGCAAGCCGACTCCAATATTGCAATCTGAAGATTCAGGGTTGCCAGATAAAGTTATGTTATATTGCTCAAGAGTCGGTAAAATAGAAGTTATACTTTCTGAAAAGGAAGAAAAAAGCAACGGGGAGTTTATTCCAGTCTATGAGAAAAAATATGGAAGAGGATTAGTTTTAATATTTAATAATGAACATTTCGGAGATATGTATATGTCAAGAAAAGGGTCTTTTGTTGACGTAGAAAATATGTCAAAGCTATGGACCGATTTGGGAAACGATGTTGAAATATTTAACGATTTGATCAGCAAAGATATGTTGTCAAAAATGAAAAGTTATGGTGAAAGTAGCTCGAAGTTTGATTATCTTGTTGTTATTGTGTCAACACACGGAGGCTCTGAAGGTGGACGTGACTATGTGATCGGTATCGATGAAGAAATGCTTTTCGTGGATGACATTTTAAAAGTTTTTGACAACAAACAATGCCCAAATTTTCATGGCCTACCGAAGATTTTCTTCTTTCAGTCTTCTCGAGGGAATGAAATTGATAAGGGATGCCCATCACCTAATTTGGATAAAGATGAAGAAGTGGCCGTTATTGAAAAGGAGGAAACACATCAAGAGCCATCTAGTGGTGACAAAAACACTGCAACATTGGAAGCTCAAGAAAAAGGTGATCAAAGTTGCTCAGAAACTGTTCCAAAAAGATCCGATTTAGAATCTAGTTACATTGGACGTATTCATAAAAAACCTAGCAGTAATCAAGGTCAGAGTCAGAAAGAACATTTGCCCACAGTATCTGACATGCTTGTGTGTTACTCAGCGACTCGTGGATTTCATTCATTTCGTAATTCTCTCAACGGATCATGGTTTCTCAACGCCGTGACCAACATTTTTATGAAACATGCAAAAAGTGAGCACATCCTCGACTTGATGGTGAAAGTCAACGAAGCCATTGCAGAAAGAAGCTCATTTACTGCTATGCCTCAGTTTAGCGGCTGCAAATGTATGTCACAATTTGAATGTACACTCAGGAAAAGGTTGTATCTTTTGAACGTGCAGAAAACTGCGTAGTCAATGTATTGGGTTCATACTTACCCGAAGGAAATGGCTCAAAAAAACTTCTTGTAAGAGAACATGTTGCGATAAAATCACATGTCCGAAAATAAAGATGTTTTATGCAATAAAATTTTTCAAGGTTTCATACAACTGAAGACTAACAAAATTCTGTGGTCTTAGTATTATGCAAGTAGCATTAAAATGCTGTTGGCCTGGGAGACGTGGACTACCTACTTATCCTTCCTCTTTGCGTTTGCAGATCCTTACGCAGTAAACGCAAGGATACAGTAGCAAGAGTAACTATGACTAACTAGGTTGCACAAATTTATATCTGTAAAGTTTGGTCTGACTTTTTCGGACAAGTGTTTTGAAGAAGTTTGCGGAGAAATGATCTGAAGAAATTTGTGTAAGTGTGAAGAAAGACCCTGAACCTTACAAGCATCAAAATGTTACTGAAGCACAGAGTAATGTTACTTACCTACACCATGCTACACAGACATCGCTTGGAACGAATTTCATTAAAAAATTTGCATTATTTGTTTTGTTTTTTTTCCTATTTTTCTCATTATGATTTGTATCATCATGCTATTATTGTGCAAGTGTCAATTATTATTATATTGTTATATATTATCATTATATTTACAATTACCATATATCTGCTATCCGCTAGGAACGCCAGATACAAGTGAGGGCTATGGGATAACCCAAACTAGGTTGCACAAATTTATTTCTGTAAAGTTTGGTCTGACTTCTTCGGACAAGCATTTTGAAAAAATGTGATTTTTTAAAATGCTTATCTAAAGAAGTTTGCAGAGAAATGGTCTGAAGAAATTTGTGTACGGTAGAGTGTAAAGCAGTGTAAAGCAAGACCCTGAACTTCACAAGCATCAAAATGTTACAGAATCACTGAGTAATGGTATTTACCTACACTATACTACACAGACATCAAAAATTAGTAGCTGCGACCGGAAGAGGCGTTACAAAATTGATCTTTTAAGTACTTGTGAGAAAATCAAAATATCTAGACAGTAATACATAAGAGGTGAACACCATCAAAATTTAAGGCGACTAAAAGAAATATGGAACCCTGTGCCAAATCATTGATATCTTTACTAATCCATTTTTTTTCATAAGAATTTATTCCAAACAAGGCTGGAACCTAACGGTTATAGCAGTGTATATATAAATATATATATATAGCGCTTTGATCCCCTCTCGAATAATTCGCTCTTAGAGTGCAGTTGCTGGTACTACATTTCTTGAAGTGGTAGCTCTTCACAATTTGTGTGTTGCAGTTCCGTTCCGTTTTGGCACTGTTTCCAATCTCGCTTAAAACGAATTTCATTAAAAAATTTGCATTATTTTCTTGTTTTCCATATTTTTATCATGATGGTTTGTATGAGCATACTATTTTTGTGCAAGTTTCGATTATTATTATATTGTTATATATTATCATTATCTTTACAATTACTATATATCTACTATCCACTAGGAACGCCAGATACAAGTGAGGGCTATCAACAACCCAAACTAACAAAATACCATCTACTCTGCTATTCAGATGTCTGAAGAAAATGGACGGAAGCCCGAAGAAAACCAAAATTCTGCTGCCCTGATTCAACCTTGACAGAGAGGGTGATCCAACTCTATAAAAGCACAGAAAAAATTCTTTATGTCAGCGTTTTTGAACGATATGAATGCAAATTTAAAAAGTAAATTAATGAATTGAATTACAAACAGTGTAGTAGGAAGTGAAAATGATATTTTCTGTTTCAATCAGATTCATCAGCTATCACCCGTCATCGTTTTAGTCAGGTTTAGTAATTTACTGTATGCGTCAACATTTCAGATCTTCAGCAGAAAAACTAACGTATCATGGTTTCACTTACGCTTCAAAATTAATCATTTGGAAAATAATCGAAAGGGGGATATATTCGGATAACGACATAATTTATAAAATAATGTACTTTCCAGACTAGAACGTGGCACTAGATGCCTCCAAACCCCCCTACCCCACTTTCCGGCCACTTGGCAGCCCATATCTTTCACTGCATTAGATTGTTTTTACTTTTGATTTCAGTATATAATTATATAAATAAATTAATGTTCTCACATTTTAAGATGACGAAATTAATGATATATATTTGACCATATTTTACCCATTTTGTAGCAAGGTTACGATATCTGTCACATTTTACAGCGTAAAATTTGGCTTATCGTGATTTCCTTAAAAGCTGAGTCAATTGAAGAGAATGAAAAAATAATTTTCAGTATTCTACTTTACTTGCCTCAAGTTTGAATCTAAAACTCTTCACTTTTTGTTTGTTTTTGTTTGTTTCACTAAATTTGTAAATTTCCTCGATAATGGGGTTAAATTCTTATGTCAGGGATATAAAACTAAAGGCGAAAGGTTTCAAATTTTTAAGTTAAGGGTTCGATTTGAACCTCTCAACGGCCTTTTTTTAACCTATAAGGACTATTTGGACAATGCATATATAATATATATTTTTGAAATAATTAACCACTGATCTTTGCTATTTTCTTTTTATTTTTTTATTCAGGTTAGGTGGATTCAAATAATACTACCGGTACTAGATATTACATAGGAGTAGGGATCGACTGATATTTTCCCGTTATGAAATCGATGTTGAACCAAAACAATGAAACACTGGCACAAACAAATGTAAAAAGAGACTGATCGAAAATGCTCTTAAATCCATCGAAACGTGAATGGAATGTAGATTCTTCGATTATCTTCGAAATGGGGTTATTTTTTGAGTGAATCTGTCTATCTGGTAGTTTAAAAACAGCAAACGGCTAATATCTGTTCATTTTCGCCAATATTGATATTAATAAAATGTTCAAAAATGATGCTGATACATCGATTTTGTTTTAATGAAGAGAACTTTCTCAAGTTAACTATGGAATTCTATTTACGGTAGTTTGTAATTACGGTATGTTTGAAGATATCAGATAATCTAAGTTACTACTTTTTTGATTATTTTGCCCTTTATATTGCGGAATTCTGATCTCCCGTACGTCAACTTTTAATGCTTTTAAAGGTATTGCTGCTCAGCTCCAAGTCCTGATCAGACTGAAAAATAATTTTTTTTCTGCTACTCAGACACCAGAAGCAGATAGCTGCTATCAAAAGAATATTTAGCAAATTGGCAATGTTTCAAGTTTATTTATCTTTTTTTTGTTTGAGAAGATTAAAATGCCTCTTTTTAAATATCTGGCAGCAACCAAGCTGTAGAAAAAGGCTCAAGATCATCAATACTGCTATGAAATGGCAGTGTTGATGATTTTGATGCTTTTTGTCCAGGAAAACTGATCTGAACAATTCAGATACCCGAAGTATAACCAGATCCTGTTATCGTGGTCCTGGTCAGACAAACAAAAAATCCTTAACTTTTTTCAACTTGGTGAAATTATTTGATATTGTAAAACTTGCATTCAAATTTTTTTTTATTGGAAGATCATTTGAACGGATTTTTTTTCAATCGCACTCGTGATTGTAGTGCAGGATGGAAGAGAACGATTTTCCTTTCAAGCTGTTCAACGACATAACTAATGAAGAGAGAAATGTGGTGATTTCACCGCACAGTATTTTATCTGCATTGTCGATGCTTCTTCTCTGATGTAACGGAAAAACTAAAACGAAGCTATGGACAGTTTTGGGAGCCGATAAGGATCACCATGTCCGTTATAGGAGAGGCCAGGAGGCGATTGAAAAATCAAAAGTAGAAGGGGTTTGTCTGAATGTTGCAAACCATATTTCTGTTGACAAGTCTTTCAAATTACTTGATAAATTCACAGCAGGCTGTAAAGAGCATTATCAATCCCATGCAGAGAGTTTGGATTTCAAAAAGGATCCTCAATTGTCACCGAATTATGTAAATACTTGGGTAGATGCTATGACCGAATCAAAAATTAAAAGTCTGTTAAATGAAGATAGTGTCACCTTAGACATGAAACTTGTTCTGGTGAATGCGATTTATTTCAAAGGGATTTTCGACATTGAATTCGACAAAGAGTTAACAAGTCGAACGGATTTTCATGCATCCAACACAGAAGTTATTAAAGTTGATATGTGAGAAAAACAGCAAAATATAAATACTCTACCAATGGTGATATCTCTATGATCGAAGTCTTACAAATATGGGGTTTTATCCTGTATATTATTCTTCCGCAAATTGGAAAATTTTGGTCATCGAATCTGAGCGATTTCAGAATGCTGGAAGAAACTTTAAAAAAGCAAAACATCGACCTGAGTTTACCAAAATTTAAGATTGATTTTGGATCTGACTTGGTCCCAGTTCCTTAAAAGCATTGGTTCGGAGAGCATTTTCGGAATTAATGCCGACCTCAGCAAAATTTCAAAATCGAAAGGCCTCTTTGTTTCTGGCATCATACGCAAAGCAAATATTGAAGTGAATGAACAAGGCACAGAAGCAGCTGCTGCCACTGCAATTGTGATGCCACCCAGTTGTCTTCCAATGTCCCAGCCTATTATTTTTAATTTCGAGGCGCGATGGCCTAGTGGTTAAACATGTTGGCATCGCAGGTTGAAGATCTCGGGTTCGAGCCCCGGCGAGTCCGGCTCGCTTATCCATGCCCACCACTCAACCCAGGGTGTAATAACTTGGGTAGGCTAAGCCGAACGGGAAAAGATGATATCTTTCCAGTAATTGTAACCCTGTCCGTCTACAAGTGGCCGCTATTACAGGGCCTTGTACAGGGTGATCCACTCTGAGAAGTGGCTATAAAAAAATAAAAAAAAAAAAATTGTGACAGACCGTTCGTTTTTGCTATAAAACATAATGCTACAGATACTGTTCTATTTATGGGGAAATGTGTGAATCCCAAGGTCATTTGAAGCACAGGTTTCACGGTTGGACTGTGAGCAGGGCAGGAAGCTAAAAGGATCTCATTAATGGCCATTCAATAGCCAAAAGCTATTAAAAGATGTAATACGAGCCGCTGCACTGAAAACATCCCAACAGAACTGAACTGCCATGGTAAACTACAATGGGCGTTGGTAAAACTTACAACACGCAGGGAATACATTGGGACTATTCTAAAGTCTGTACCTACAGAGCTCAAAATTTTTATATATTTTTTAGTATCCTGATGTATTTCACTCTGATTTTCACTCATATTATGTACTATGTTATATATTTACATTCTATACTGTTTCAAAAGCAGCAACGATTTAACTGGTAAACAGTTATCCACAAACAGACCGTGACTCAGTGATGTGATTCATCACAAGAGATGGCACGTATGGAACTAAGATTCGTATATGATAACCATTTTTGTGATTTTGTATTTTTTTTATTGAGATTCATTCTTAGCAAGGCCTGAAGTAGTGCCTAAAGGGAACTAACTAACGACAGTGCAGTTAAATCGTGCTATCTGTTTATTTCTCACGTAAGATAAAAAGGAAAATTCTATCCTAATCGCCCTATCCATCGCCCAGGACAGATACCACTCACTGCACTTTACCATGCCGGTTCAGCTCTGTTTGGGATGTTTTTCGTTTAGAGTGGAGTTACTGGTACTATATCTTTCAGTAGCTTTTTGCTATTGAGTGGATGTTTCTTGGTTTCCTTTGGGATCCTCCTCCGGCCTTGTTTGGAGTGAATTTCAATAACAAAAAAAAATTCCTATGTTTACTTTGACAATTCATTTATACATAAATAAATAGAGACACGTATATGCACAAGCTTCATATGCAGTATTTTTAACTTATATTATGCACTATCTTCAACCTATAGAATCAATCTATTAGGCATATTCTAGGCAATAATAATGATCATAAGAATCCAATCGAAAGATGGTACGAAACGAGTAGAAGTGACATCATCAGAGACTGTGACATCATTTCTGGGAAAAGTCGCAAAGGAGTTTGAACTTTCCTCTGAAAACTGGTGCCTTTTTCAAAACCGGGACCGCACAAATGAACTCAAAAAGGGATCGCGTTCAAAACTTAGCTCAAAGAAACTGAAACATGGTGACATGTGCTATCTTGTTTTTACGAATGGCTCAAATGTGTCTGGCGATGGGGGCGTGGTCGAGGCGGAAGCACCGCCCATTGTAAAATTTACAGAGGACGAAGTTGACATAGAATTGTGGAAACAGGATGGCAGAATTCCACAAAATGCTAAAAGTTCTGCTCGAGGTGGAATGTTTAAAATCGATGATTTACCAATCAATCCGTGGGACGAGTCTTACCTCAAATCAAAGGACATTAAATTCTTATCATTTCATGCGTACATGCGACAACAAACATCAGGCGTTGACAAAGGGAAATATTTTAAACTGGACAGTACCAGAACTGCTTGCAAATTAGAAGGCATAAGCGAAGAAAAAAGGTAAAAAAAATTGATATAGAATAAGAAAGTATAGTAAAATTAGTGACTGAAAGATTGTGCCGCTCAGGTGTGAGCAAGACTGGCAAAATAGACGGTTAGGACACTGAGCCCCTTCTACAGAAAACTACACTCAGTCTGGAACCGTTAGTCCCTTCTAAAATAATTCTCAAAACAAATTATGTAATTGGAATTCCTTCGCACGAAAAAATTAATTATTCTGTACATGGAGCACTTTCTCTGCAGTAGCTTCAAATATAATTATATAAAAAGTCGGGGTTCATTAAACATTCAAGATTTGGGTTCAATTTAAACCTTCCAAGCCCCTAATCGGGGATGGCCAAAACCAGATATTTTACCATTTCTAATACATTTCTGAAAATTGATTTTGAATACATTCTAAATTCAGTCCTCTCCTTTATTGAAAAGTGTCTTTCTAACTTTTTTGATGAAAACAATCTAATTTTTCAGCATAGTCCATAATTTTCATTATTCCCTCAAACAATTTTCGATTATTAAACAAATGGGGATTTTTACGAAACAAAATATCATCGTCAGATACATCTAAAGGTGGTGGCCTGAAGAAGTCTGTCTCACTTTCGTCACACGTGTAAGTGTGGAGCAAGACTTAAGCATCTCTGGTTAGTCACAGTTACTCTTGCTACCGTATCCTTGCGTTTATTGCATGCGGATCCGCAAACACAAAGGCACAGAGGAAGGATAAGTAGTCCACGTCCCCCAGACCAATAGCATTATCATAATTATGTTACTATTTTGAAATATATCTAAAAATCAAGAATTTTTTTCAAATCGATTGTGGTCATTTTCATATTTTGTTTTGCTTTTTTCCAGATCTCTGCTTGATCTACCTACAGCAATAACATTGAACCAACAGAAGTTTCGTCATGTTGATAATATTATGTTTGAGAATCGAGAGGTCGCTGATAGATTCCTAAACTATTGGAGAAATAGTGGGAACCAGAGGATGGGATTCATGTATGGGAGATATACTCAACACAAGGTTGGAAATTTTTTTTATTGAATTTCGCTCTGGAAAATTCTGTAAGAGAAGCCTATAACTCATGACAAGGGTGCCCAGTTAGCTCACTCTGTAAAAAGTGTTTGGAATACGCTTACAGTTACTCATCTCTAACATCCTCAGTCCGAAACCTTTGAGGGACAGTTATATTCAAGAGGTCTGCTGGACACCTCACCGGTGCTTGGTGGTTCACGTAAGCACTGCTCACTGTTTCCTCCTCCAACCATGTCAATGCACAGCTAAAATTCCCCCAATTCGAAACTGGTGTCTGCACAAGAGGTTGTGGTTCGCCATATGGTTAAGCTGTATTTCTGCTTTCCTCTCCCGCAGGATAAAAATGAAATTCTATCCTCCCCTAGCACGCATACGAGTAGGGCTATTCAAAATATTTGGATCATAAATTACTCGATTCACTTTCTGCAAAGATTTTGAAATCAACAAAATTAATTACTTTTTTTAAAAATAAGTGTTAAAAAAATGTCTTTGTTTGTTTATTATATGACTTCTGGTTTGAATATTAGACTCAGAAAAATAATTTGATTCGATTCTGAACCTAAAGATCTTCATTTTCGGCCACCCCCACTTGTGAGCGGTATAGGGACTTGCTCAAGATAGTCCAGTCAAATGAATGGAGAGTCGTTATAAAAAAATTTGGGAAAGAACTATTTTTTTTATAGCCACTTGGAGTTGGCATTTCCCAGAAATGATGTCACAGTCTCTGATGATGTCACTTCTACTCGTTTCGAACATCTTTCGATTGAAGGAATTTTTCAAATTTTTACTGCTTGCTTACTGTAATGCTTAGTATTGTAATCTATTCTATTCAGGAAGTTCCTCTAGGCATTCGTGCTGAAGTCTGTGCAATATATGAACCACCGCAAGAAAGTTCAGCGAATTCTTTGAAGATTCTTCCGGATCCACATCAGGAAGTTGTAGATAAAGTCGCAAAATCTCTCGGATTGGAAAAAGTTGGATGGATTATCTCGGATCTTGTGGCAGAAGATAGATCTAAAGGTTCGTCATTATATTTATATAATTTTTCTGTGGCAGCTGGGCGGCATATCGGTTGGACGGTAAATGCCGGTATTAGTTTTCAATATATCATATCGCGTTAATTTTCGCAATGTCGGTTTGCCGTGATACCAGTATTTCGTGACGTACCGCCTAAAATGGTTACAAGTTGATGCATGATCGCATCAAGTAACGACAAAAAAACAGTGTTTAGATTTACTTACTGAACTTTTGCAATATTATCAAACAACAACCCGCTCGCATTTAGAGATATGGACTTCATTTTTTTTTAACTGGGTCGCGCATCATGTGGCTCCTTAAGCGACATAATAGCATGTGGCTTGGCATACCTGTTATACCAGCATTTTGGCAGCGATATGGCTTTACAAAATATACTTCATGCCACCCAGCTCTACATGAAGCTATCCTGAAAAAACATTTTTTTAATAATATTTTTTGAAAAAGTTCGATTTCAGTCAAACAAAATGTTACACCATTTCAAATCGTTTTCTAATGATGTCCGACTTTTGTCGGACAAAACAAAACAATAAAATTTGAGTATAAAAGGATGAAAAAGGCGACAGAATGTTGTTTTTCCTCAGATGTGTGAAAAGTTCTTGTCATTTTCTTCGGATGTACAAAAATTTTCAGAACACTGTCATAAACTGATATTCTATAGCAGTATTGATGCGATATGTCATGAAATATTGTCCATTGCAACCTATTTTTCATATAGATGCCGTGTCACTGGTTAATTTTCAAAATATTTCGCTCTTATATCAGTAGTATTTATAAATTTGTATGACCTCAGATAATATTGTTACATAGTTATTTTCAACGTCTGACATCGAACCAACTTTTTCCAGGCACTGTGAAGCATTTTCGTGATGCAGAGACACATTTCCTAACTGCCGAGGAATGTATAACTGCAGCTAAGTATCAGAACGAGCACAGGAACCCATGCAGACTGGCTAAAGATGGAAGCTACGGATCAAAATTTGCTACTGTGGTTGTTTCAGGAGATAAAGAACATCATATTTCGTTTGAGGGCTACCAGGTGCATACTAAGCGACATCTTTATTTGATAAGTTGGATGTCGTTTATTTGTCGTTTACAAGTGCAAAACTGGGAAAGTGATATATCATTTTAAAGCATGTGAAATGAAATTCTATACTGAATTTATAATATCGTTTTTAGAATCTCGGTTACATCCATTTGGCGAAAGTCTGTAGCAAACTTTTCCAGTACCTAGTAAATAGAGGCTCCTAATTAAAAAAACAAATTTTATGACGGTTAGAATTCTGGCATTGCGCAGTGAGTTCATAAATATAAAAAATTTTTCGCTCCAACCATTTGCTTCACACCATGATCTGTTCCGGCTGTGACTCAATGATCAATAAAAAAAATTTGACTGGAATAAGGTTCATGTCATCATCTTCGGGTGACTAAAAGCTTCAAAGCCACCAACACTGCTATTTCATGGTAGCAGCAGAGTAGCTTGTCTTCTTTCAGTCTACTATATTCATTATTGATTTTGGACATTTTCTTCAGGTCTCAAATCAATGCATGGATCTTGTTCGAGACGGATGTCTTATTCCAACCTTGGATGCTCCAGAACTTGGTTATATTCGAGAGAGTTCACAAGAATTATATGTTCCTGATGTCTATTATAAAATGAAAGATGAATATGGAAACGAAATAACAAAACTTGCAAGACCGTTGCCTTTGGCATATCTATTACTCAATGTAAGTGGGTTTTATTTTTAAGTTTTGTTCATATAGTATTGAAAGCAGGAATATTTAAAACATTTTACCATTTTGAATGCGTTCGGAAAGATAGTTCAGAATGCGAAATATTGAATAGGGCTAGTGGTTAAACATGTTGGCATTGCAGGTTGGATATTTCGGGTTCAAGCGTGTCCGGCTTGTTAATCCATGCTCACCACTCGGCCCAGTGTGTAATAACTTGGCCCCCTAATCACAAAAAGCTACTATAAGGTATAGTACCAGCAACTGCGCTCTAAGCAGAAAATATCCCAAATGAAACTACACTGCTATGATAAACCACAGTAAGTGGTATCTGCCCTGTGCAATAGTAAATCCATCTACCACTTCTTTGTTTCCTTTGAGTCGCCTTTGTCCACCTAATCACAATGAGTTACTACAAGATATAGTACCAACAACTGCGCTCCAAGCGGAAACTACCCCAAACGGAACTGCACTGCTATGATAAAGACCAGTAAGTGCTATCTGCCCTGGGCAATAGTAAAACCATCTACCACTTCTTTGTTTCCTTTCAGTCACCTTTTTCTTTGTTTCCTTTGAGTCGCCTTTTACTTTGTTTCCTTTGAGTCGTCTTTTTCTGTGTTACCTTCGAGTCGCGTCGCCTTTTACGACATGCATGGAATATGTTAAGACTATTCTAAAAGCCATACATATCTACAGCGTTAGATACTAATTTATCCTATTTAGGTTCCTGCAGCATTTGCAATCGAAGCCCAGTACACTTGTAGCAAACCTGGTGTTGGATTTGCAGTCGAGAACCGAGAAGCTCTAGGTGAATTACAGAACATGGAATCGTTAGCTTCTTACTTTGATAAAGCCTCTCCGGATGAATTCGTACAAACCCTCTCAGATTTTCACTTTCTCGTTTTCTTAGCGAAAATGGATCAAATGACGGTATGGTATATTTATGTATCTGTTGTTTATTATTGATTTTGCTCTACACGAAGTCGAAAACAAAACCTTGTTAAAGGAGCCAGCTAACGGCTTCTAATGGGAATGAGCATCTACAAAATGTAGTATCAGCAACAGTACTTTAGGCAAAAATTTTTGTGGGCCCGATGGCCTAGTGGTTAAACACACAGATTGAAGATCTCAGGTTCGAGTCTCGGCGAGTCCGACTGGTTTGTCCATGCCCACCACGCAACCCAGTGTGTAAAACTTGGGTAGGCTAAGCCGAACAGGTATCTTTCCCACAATTGTAACCCTGCTCGTCTATGAGTGGCCGCTGTTACAAAGCCTTGGACAGGGTGATCCACTCTAAGAAGTGGCTATACAAAAAAAATCATCCTAAACAGCACTGAATCGCTACATAGTAAAGTGCAGTGAGTGGTGTCTGCCCTGCTATGTTAGGATATCTTTTTAAAAAGTTAATAATTGGTCATAAGATTATAGTCACATTTACGGCTGTGCAATGTATTATCAACATATTTTTGGCAATTCCCTAATCATTCAATATAATTTTTCCAGCAATTCAGAATCAAAATAGTCAAAAATGTATAAAAATAGAGGAATTTGTGAATATATATTACACAATTTTTCAGAAAGTTGTCTTTTTTATGATAACGCTATGATTTGAATATTCAATTCGCAAAAATTATTCTGTTCGATTATGAAATTGAAAAATATTTGATTATAGTCACACAGAGCTTCGAGCTACGCATCTCTGATCGTCAGGACGCGGGTTCGAATCCTGTGAGAGATAGTGATTATATGCGACAGTGTGCTGGGCGCCTCGTCGGCGCATGGTGGTACAGGTAAGCGTCGCTTATGGCTTCCTCCACCAACCATGCATAGGAAAAATGAGAAATACGATAATCAAAAAAAACCTCCACCCCGATTCGAAACTGGTATCTGCATGAGAGGTCGTGGTTCGCCATGTGGTTGAGCTGCGTTCTCGGCTTTCCACTCCCGCAGGATAAAAATAATATCCTATCCTAAGTATGATCAGTATTTTTGTGTCTCATTTCCGTACTTGAAATCTTGTATGTTCATTTTTATACAGCCAACCATGGACCAGTTACTAGAAGCAGTCCGCGAAAAGAACAGTGAAAAAGCATTGGAATGGAGTCACAATCCTGCTTGGTTGACATTGCAACAGGAAATGCATCATCAGGTACGGTATTCTTGCTTTGCAGACTGATGGATCATTTTCTAAACAATTTATTGAATGCTGTTTTTAGTTTACAAAAAAACTATTTTTGTTAAAAGGTGAAAGGGCAAAAATATGTATTTTAGGCTAAGATCTAGGGTTCGAGCCCCGGCAGGTCCGGCTCGATTATCTATGCCCACCACTCACCCCAGGGGTAGGCTAAGCCGAACAGGAAAAGATGATATCTTTCCAGTTGTTGTAACCCTGTCCGTCTATAAGTGGCCGCTACTACAGGGCTTTGGACAGGGTGATCCACTCCAAGAAGTGGCTGTAAAAAAAAAAAATTAAGCAATAAAAATAAAACCTACTTTTAACTACAACTCGTTACCTTAAAATCTCTCTATTTTCTTTTTTTTTAAGGCTGCTCAACCCTCAGCAATGGACATGGATCCTGAATTGAGAGAAGCGATTGCAAGAAGTCTGAGAGAAACATGAGACTTGTTTTTGTTGGACTAGAATATTGAAGATTTTTTTTTATTTAAATTCACTCAAAGGAGCCAGTTTAAGTTAGTTAGTTTGAAAGATATCAGGTCACCGGTTCGGCCTGGCCTACCAAGGTTATTGCACTCTTAGTTGAGTGGTGAGCATGGATTGACAAGCCTTACTCGATGGGACTTAACTAAAGGTCTTCGGCCTATGATGCCATTATCACAAACAGGCCAAACACCTTCACACACAATTCGGAACCGGTGTTTTTAGTAGCTGGTAGCAACCAAACCGAATGAAAAGATTCAAAAGCAACAAAAAGCTTCAGAATCATCAATACTGCTATGAAATAGCAGTATTGATGATTCTGAAGCTTTTTATTGTTGACATTAATAACTTTTATAAAGTCCAATAGAATAATCAAATACAAAAAAAGGTTTTTGCGAGGAGTCCTTCGCTGAGATTCTTTTTTTTATTATTAAAACTGGCTCAAAACAAGGCCTAAGGAGACAAATCATACTTGAAAATTCTCCTGAAGCCACTAAAGTGCAAAGAGCTAACTAACTATGAAATAGCAGTATTGATGATTCTGAAGCTTTTTGTTCATTCGAAAAAAATGGCATGAACATTTCGGACACTCGTAAAAATCCAATACTCAGGCACCCTTGGCCTGTTCATCCCAAGTAATTATCGCTTATCTCTGATCATAGTTTCGCTGTATAAGATTATAGATGCCCCATTTAGAAAAAAGATTTGATTCTAATAACCATTTCTGCTGTTCGATGAGAATATTAGTAGAAATTTCGCAGATTTAAATTGCACTGATATTTCCAAAAAAAATTCCCATGCATTGAAACTTTCGGCCATTTTTAAAATAAAATTATAATTTGGTTTCTTCCCGAAATTTTACTACTTTTACTTTACTACTACTAAAAATTCCGAAAAAGTAATTTTGACGAGACTTGTTTCTGGTAAGAGACAGTTTTGGTTCTGGGAAAAAATTTTCGAATACAAAATCAGAAAATATCAGCTAAGACGGTTTTTCGTTTGTTCAATGAAGGAGGTTAAACAATTTCCCTCTTGAATTTGTACCAACAAAAATACCCATAGTTAAGCATTTTTTGTCTAGATACTATTCTCAATTATATCTTAGATCAAAATCCCGTTGCATTGCATATATTTGGTTCTCTTCCTAATGTATTTTAATTGTTTTGAACATGCATTTTGTGCAAGACTCCTCGTTTCTTTAGCTGCTATGTTCCCTCTCTGTCTGTCTCAACAAAACAATATATCTTATTTGTGACTGCATGACTAAAATATACGTTCAAGTTCAATTTTTGCTAGTTTCGAGTATTAAATAAAATCTTTATTCAAACCGGTAAATCCCGATCTTCTATCCTGCTACATAGGCACACACAAAAAATTACTGCATTAGAAGTTTGTGGTGGAGTGGTATCAACCTGGAAATGGCTCTTGTTTCAGTGGCCAATAGACTAACAGGGTTTGAGCATCGTTGGAAAGGTACTTGATAGGTTTCCAGCGCGCCCACCCAGGTTATTACTCCCTGGGCCGTACTTGAACCAGAGATCCACAACCACGCTAACATGATAACCACTAGGCCGTCGCGCCCAAAAGTTTTTCTTGCAATGAGATCATTCAGGGCTTGTTTGTGGAGTCTTTTGATTGACCAAAAAACTTATTTATTGGAAATAGACCAATAAATGAACCAAGGTTCTATATCACCCTGCTGGTAGACAAGCTCGGTCATTTAATTTGACATTTTTTGCCACAAGACAGACAAGTTATTCCAGAAATTAGGGGTGCATTTAACAGCCTGCCCTCTGTCCTCGCATGAAATTGGAGTCACTGTACTTAAGCGTCAGGTTTTGTAAAATATATATAAATTGGCATGAAATGTTTAAGAAACTTCAGAGACGTTGATTTCTATAATTGTAAAATCGGGCTATGAACTAAAAAAATTGTGCCTTCGAACTGGTAAAAAATTGATCGGGTTGGAAACCCTAATCATGCCTGGCACAGAGCACTAGAATCTTTTTCTTCGTGTGTCTGGTATAATCATGACATTTTTTTGAAGCACAAAAAAATTCAAGAACCTTTTCCTAGAGTTTGGTTCCTTTGGATAACATAGTACGGTAATAATCAGAGGCAGCGATAAGAACGATTCGATAAACCCTCCCCAACTTTGATCGTAAAATCACAGTCGGTTGTTGACACTCAAAGGCCATCTAGTGAGGATGAAAGTTTTTCGAAATGACCTGATTTTGCTTGCTCTGTATCCATTTTACTCTAGCACAGAAAGACCCACACCACAAATATTACAATTCAACATTTTACTTCAACTTTGATATCAATTGTGGGTCTAGAGCCCGTAATCTCTGCATGACTTTTAGCCTACTTTCACACTTATTTCAATAATTGTTTATATTATTATAATTTATAAGCAAAGAAAAAAGTGTATCCCGATCAGCAAGACAATGCAAGAAACTAGCTGGCACTGTGTGGTTGTATGAATTTTATTCTGTCACTTTGATTTTCATTTGTGCACGGTCGTAAAGTAGGCTAGAAGTCCGAATGTGCCATTTATCTGCATATTATAATTTTGGTAAGAAGATACAGTGGTATTACATCATGTAAATATGTACATCATTACTTCAAAAACAGAGAAAATAAAATAGAACATAATTTTGCAAAGCAATTTTGAAGACAATAGATAACATGGAATAAAAATACGAGTCAAATATGAACAGTTCAATATACAGTTGCATATTAAAAAATGTATATCTGCATTTTGAATTAAAGCGTAAAACGAAACTAGTTAACATAGAAAAATCTATACAGATAAAAAATTAACAAGTTCTATTAAGCACTATATATCCAACCACACTGATAAAAAAGATATTTTATTGATTAGTAGTCTTGCACGTAATATCAAAAACTGCTTATATATGGAATATTACACAGAGAATGAAAAAAAATCAAAAATAATTTGAAGCGTTTGGAACAACAATCATTTCTATTCTTTTAAGACAATTTTGAAAACAATTACGGTAACTTGATATAGATCAGAAACAAAATGTGTATCAATTGAACTACAGTGGAAAAACTGAGTAATGAAAGGTATTAACTAGAGAGGTTCAAAGTCTTGCTTCACACTCACACAAATTCATTTTGAAAATGCTTGCCTGAAGAAGGCCGACTTTGGTCAGACGAAACGTTACAGAAATAAATTTTTGTAAGTGTGAAGCAAGACTTTGAACCTCTCTAGTTAGTCATAATTACCCTAGCTAATGTATCCTTGCATGTACTGCATACGGATCCGCAAACACAAAGGTACAGTGGAAGGATAAGTACGGTAGTTAGTCCACGTCCCCCAGATCAATAGCATAGTACGGTAGTTAGTCCACGTCCCCCAGATCAATAGCATGAAAGGTATTGATATAAATAAAATTTGAAACTAACATTATTCATAATTTTTAACTACATGTATTCCACAACATTAATCACAGATACTGATTTTTAGGATAAGATTTCATTTTTATCCTGACGGAGAGCAAAATTCTCATTTTCTCGTACATGAACCTGGTTGGTGGAAGACGCTGTAAGCAATGCTGAACCACAGTGCACTGGTAGGGCATCCAGCAGAACTCTCACATATAGTCATATGATATAGCAGTGTTAATGGTTTTAAAAATTTTTGCCAATCACAAGAATACGGCACTAACATTTCAGACACCTGAAGAAAAAAAGCTTCTGTCACTTAAGGAAAAAATACAATCATAAAACTTCCGAAGCGTGTATCAGAGATTTGGAGCCTTATAGTTCAAGGATACAAAATGGCCATTGTTTTTGCCACATTTCCCAATCCACCTTTTATAAAATCAGGTAACTTGCAGAAAATTCCCGAACAATCTCCCAACACATGGTGAATATATGAAACATTTACTCAAAGAGAATTTGATAAAAAATGATAGTTTTGCATAATAAATGAAATTCAATGAAACATATATAAACATTTTATCAGGCAGTTGCATAATAACAAATCATACAAGAAATAGTGGAAATGAATAACGAACAAATACAGTATGTTGATTATTAGATACAAGGGTACAATTGACATATGGGAGTGCGGTATTCTCATCCTAGTCTGTATTCGCACATTACAGACGTCAAGTACCAAACTGAAAGTATTTACATGTTTCACAAGTGTTGAATAAATTATCATCCTACAACAACAGTGAAATTAAAGTTTTTTTTAAAAAAAAAACTGACCAAATTCATTTCGGAAATACTTGCACCAGAAATGGGTAAATACCAGTATTGAGCTTTTCAAAATACTGTACTTGTTAAACTTTGCGCTGTCGGTTTGCCATTTTAGGTGGTATTTCTTGACACACCGGCCAAAATGGTTACAAGTAGATGCATTATGGCATCAAGTGACGACAGAAAACAGGTCTTTAGCCCTTTCACATCTGCTGATATGCCTCAATTGAACTTTTGAAATGTCATGAAACAACAACCCACCCACATTTAGAGGTATGCACATGATTTTTTTAAGTGGCTCTTTAAAAAGACACAATAGCAAGCCCTTCAATAGCAGAAAATGGCTTGACATGCCAGTAATATTGGCATTTTGGTGGCAGTGTGCCAGTATGAAATATACGTAATGCCACCCAGCTCTAACTCGCACATTGGAAAACACATGACAACAGTAAGGTTAAGTTAGTGATCGATTGTACTTCACAAACTCCTATGTGCTGTCTTTAATAAATACATAAGTCGGTATTTAATCAGGAGAACAAGGATATAACACAAGCCGTGCCACAAATTATTATTCAGTATTCCAGTCAATATTAATCCAAGATTATTTATATCCTAGTCATTGCTTCCACACACAGAAACGAAAGAAAATTTTGATAAAATGTTAGATCCTCAAGAATATTGATTCATGAAGCACAATTAACAATTCACAACAATGAAGCACAATTCACAATTAACAGAGGTCGGTGCCATCTAATTTAATAATAATGAAGAGTTCATTAAATTATTTAAATTTTATTGCCCTGTACAGTGCAGCAAACTAATTAATTTGGAATTTCGCAAGTTCACCCAAATTTCCTTTAAAAGCACAAACAGAAATTGGACTCAATTCCTGAACTACTCCAAACCCTTCATTTCGAAATTTCCTATATTTTGGTAATTCTGTGATTTTACCCCATGTATTTGACATCTCATGATAAACATAAAAGACGTTCGATAAAAATACAATCACATCATTACCAGTAGAAAATGCCCAACTTTGTGACGTTATCACCTGTGGGATATCACAGATTTTCATCCACTGCCTGTCGTTCGTGCCTAAACGGGATGCTCCACAATGATCCCATTGCATTTCAGCATTAGGTCTTCCAACTAGATAATTTGTTCCTTTATTATACACTGCAGAAGCAAAAGTTGAAATTTTAGTTTTTGTACTTTTGATATCTGACCAGGTCTGACTTGATAAATTGAAATACTGCACCTGCTTTGCTGCATTATAAACTATCAATGACCTCATGCTAGCTGTTACACAAATAATTTCTCCAATGTCGCATCCAGGTAAACTTTCATCCCATGTATCAGTTATAGAATCATAGCACGAAAGTATGTCTTGTTCGACAATATATATATTGTGACATGTTGTAACCACTTTTGCTTTTTCATCAGGATAATATGTTAGTCGAGCTCTATTAATCCATTTCAATTCTTTACAATCCAAATATTTCAAACTATCATCAACTATAATACATAGCTTATCATTAAATGAAAACATTTGAACAAAATCCAAATCAGAAATATCAACATCAGGCAGAGATATCCAAGATTTGTCTTCAAAATCCATCGCAAATATTTTGCCATCAGGATAAAGAACAGCGATATAGGATCCATCTTTAGTTTCTAATATCTGAGAGGTAACGGCATCCACAAATACTTTAAAGCAATTCGGATTTTCCTCAAGAAGACATTCATTCTTCACAGTCGTGTCAATGAATTGCTTCGGAAGCCGATCGAAGCGTATCTTGTTCATTAATTCCGGAAATAAAGAATTTCTTGTCGAATCATACTTGGTCCATTTAACAATAAAATTCCAAAATGTTTCTTCAGAGCAAAGAGATGATGTCACATGGTCATCCAATATTCGGGATATTTCTTCGTAAGTCAGCAATAAGAATTCTTTGTTTTGAGACAACGACATAGCATTGACTTTCATAAAATCATTGACAATTTTTTTAGCTTGTTTGGTTATATCTTGATATTCTTCACTCATTCTTCTAACAACAAAGTAATTCTTCAAATCAAGTCCTGATTCAAGCTTGCATAGATCTAAGAATATATTCCTAAAAATAAATCTTTTGCAAATATCTAATTCTGTGATGATCGGCTCAGACCATATATTCTCAAGAAGGTTTCCAGATGGAATTTTCTTCCAATTTAATAATTTAACAAGTTCAGGAACATATTTGCTTCGTTCCTCAACATTATGTTTGATCCAATTTATTATAACTTCCCAAACCAATTCATTTTCCAACGCACAATCAGAAATACGTTGAACAAGATCTTCCTTCCCAAGTTCAGCAAAATCCCCAAATTCTTCAAATTTAAAATTTACTCTGAAAAGTTTCAAAGCCTCTTCCTCAAGATCAGTGCAGTTATATGTTCTTGCCAACTTTAACACAGAAATACAATTTTCCGATTTCAAATTTTTCTTCAAAACTTCAACACAAATTTTACTGAGAGCGTTCAGTTGCATTATCTCAGCCGCAGGCAGAAGATTCTCCACTGTTTCCATAGTAACAGTTGTGGTACCAATATACATAAATTCGATGCAGAATTTTACAGCGTCCGGTTCAATTTCCATCATATCGACAACTCCATCTTGTCGTTCTTTTGTGTCATGAGACAACATGGCACGGAAATAATCAGAGGCAGCGATAAGAACATTTCGATGAACTGGGAATGATTCCTCCCCAACTTTGATCGCAAAATCGCAGTTACAGTCCGTTTCCCGAAGATTCTCTAGGGAGGATGAAAGTTTCTCCAGATGACTTATCCTTGTTCGAAAAACATCCATTTTTGAAACCTAGCTTAACTAATTTATGATCTGAAAAAGTAATGTTCTAGGTTACAAATGGTACGAGCACAGGCATCAGTGCGTTTAACATACAGTAGTTTGAAATTGGATAATCACAGCTAAGGTGTACATTTTCCAATTTTTTTTAAATTTGTTGACATCCTTATTTCAGCCACGATGCCAGCGAATATAAAAGTACTGCAGGTAAGGGTTTATATTTATGATGCTGGTGTTTAATTTGAACCTTTAGTCCCTTTTTCGTTCTTTGGGTGTCCAGTAAGCTAGTTCCCTAAAACACTGCTATTCCTATACTAATTACCCCGTTGAGGAAAATGAAGGTTCGTTATACCAAGAGAAACAAACACCCAAGAAAGCAATTTCTTGTGCAAGTGCACGAATGGTGGAAGATGCCAAGACGAATGAGGCAGAATCTTGGTTTTCTATAAATCATCTAAATAATCATATCATATTCTTCAGCTGGACAAAACTGCTATTTCATAGCAGTATTGATGATTTTAAACTTTTTATACAGTTTGGTACATGTTCTAAAAAAAAGAGATATTTTAATTTACTAATCACAGATATATAATGAAATATTGCCTATTTGATATGTTATTAGCTGACATTCAGCAAGTCTGGCTAAAGCCATCAGTTACACAAACCACCGGGCATCAGCGAAATGTAACACAACCCCTCACATTCAGTTTTTCACAGGGTTCAAACACCGGATGATTACAGATATACATTGCTCCCCTCACATCCAGTTTTTCACAGGGTTCAAACACCGGATGATTACAGATATACAACGCTCCCCTCACATTCAGTTTTTCACAGGGTTCAAACACCGGATGATTACAGATATACAACGCTCCCCTCACATCCAGTTTTTCACAGGGTTCGAACACCGGATGATTAGAGATATACAACGCTCCCCTGACATTCAGTTTTTCACAGGGTTCGAACACCGGATGATTACAGATATACAACGCTCCCCTCACATCCAGTTTTTCACAGGGTTCGAACACCGGATGATTAGAGATATACAACGCTCCCCTGACATTCAGTTTTTCACAGGGTTCGAACACCGGATGATTAGAGATATACAACGCTCCCCTCACATCCAGTTTTTCACAGGGTTCGAACACCGGATGATTAGAGATATACAACGCTCCCCTCACATTCAGTTTTTCACAGGGTTCGAACACCGGATGATTAGAGATATACAACGCTCCCCTGACATTCAGTTTTTCACAGGGTTCGAACACCGGATGATTAGAGATATACAACGCTCCCCTCACATTCAGTTTTTCACAGGGTTCGAACACCGGATAATTAGAGATATACAACGCTCCCGTCGCATTCAGTTTTTCACAGGGTTCGAACACCAGATGACTAGAGATATACAACGCTCCCGTCACATTCAGTTTTTCACAGGGTTCGAACACCGGATGATTAGAGATATACAACGCTCCCCTCACATTCAGTTTTCCACAGGGTTCGAACACCGGATGATTAGAGATATACAACGCTCCCCTTACATTCAGTTTTCCACAGGGTTCGAACACCGGATGATTAGAGATATACAACGCTCCCCTCACATTCAGTTTTTCACAGGGTTCGAACACCGGATGATTAGAGATATACAACGCTCCCCTCACATTCAGTTTTTCACGGGGTTCGAACACCGGATGATTAGAGATATACAACGCTCCCGTCGCATTCAGTTTTTCACAGGGTTCGAACACCGGATGATTAGAGATATACAACGCTCCCCTCACATTCAGTTTTTCACAGGGTTCGAACACCAGATGATTAGAGATATACAACGCTCCCCTCACATTCAGTTTTTCACAGGGTTCGAACACCGGATGATTAGAGATATACAACGCTCCCGTCGCATTCAGTTTTTCACAGGGTTCGAACACCGAATGATTAGAGATATACAACGCTCCCGTCGCATTCAGTTTTCCACAGGGTTCGAACACCGGATGATTAGAGATATACAACGCTCCCCTGACATTCAGTTTTTCACAGGGTTCGAACACCGGATGATTAGAGATATACAACGCTCCCCTCACATTCAGTTTTTCACAGGGTTCGAACACCGGATAATTAGAGATATACAACGCTCCCCTCACATTCAGTTTTTCACAGGGTTCGAACACCGGATAATTAGAGATATACAACGCTCCCCTCACATTCAGTTTTTCACAGGGTTCGAACACCGGATGATTAGAGATATACAACGCTCCCCTCACATTCAGTTTTTCACAGGGTTCGAACACCGGATAATTGAAGATATACAACGCTCCCCTCACATCCAGTTTTTCACAGGGTTCGAACACCGGATGATTAGAGATATACAACGCTCCCCTCACATACAGTTTTTCACAGGGTTCGAACACCGGATGATTAGAGATATACAACGCTAAGAGCCGCTCACTTCAATTGATTGAGCTAGCGCCGAGCACACAAATAGTTAGCCGAATACAAAAATAACGTTTTATCACTGTTGTTCACTTCAGTTTCATATTTTCACGTGAAGAATAATATTTTCATTCAAGGAACAGAAACTATATAACCAAAGAAAAACCAATGAGGTACCAGTAAGGTTATCAAAGCATTGTCCTATCCCAATGTTGTGTCATTCATCAGGTGTTTTGCTTGGCAAATATTAATGCTTTTTTCAAGCCACTATAAACTCATAGTCGAAACTGTTCAACACATACAATAATATAAACTTTCAAGCTATTATAAGCATATCTGGGGGTTTGGTCTTAAAAGCATATGGTCATTGAGGGTGTGATATGAATGTCTGATTGCACGACTTGGGTGTTTTTTACACTCTTTCTATTTTAATCGTGCGTTTCATGTAATGCTACGGGTTGAAGCACATGAATGAGGCATTTTTTTGGTGCCCAAATCGCAAAATCTTATCTTCCATGATGGTTGGTGACAGATTCCTGATGCCGCATTCTGAACACTTCTGTTCGTATAAGGACCACAATCGTAACCTGTCCCTGTTTGAGCCGTGTGTGTTTTGTTGCCACAATAGTCGCACATGGAGTCTCTCGGATCATTGACGGGCAGACTAGATCTCATTCCAGATCTTCTTTTGAAGGAGCTCGACATCCCAGAGAAGTCGTTGGTGCGTAGTCTTCCTGTTGATCTTTTACCGCTCTCTTAGGCTTCTATAAATTTCAAGACATTTTTCAGTGTGGAGGTCTCGTCAGCTCGTGTCAGAAGTTCGAGTTTGATTTCCTCATCATAGAGACCCATACCAAAGCATCAAAGAATCATTTGGTCGCTTCAGTCAACATCAGTAGAAGGGGAGCATAGACATTTAGCTGAGAATCTCCAAACATATCCCTGGCCATGGAGTCTGGCTGCGAAGGACCTGATTGGTTCATCTCAATCTTGTAGCAGTTTGTGCAGCTCCACTCTTACTAAAATGTTTTCTTTTCTGACTGCTGTTGGCTCATAAAATGCTGACAAGTTGCTATAAGTATGTGATATATCCCTGCGTAGTTCCTCCGTGCAGCAGTCTAACACTGAACAGTAGGTAGGTGATATCCGTGCCTGATAAACGGGCGGCCGTCTCATATTCATTCCATCTTTGTTTGAAGTTTGTCCACTCATCTGCAAAGCCTCTAGGGGAGAGTGAGACAGTGGGAAGTTTTGGCTTTCTCAATCATGCAGTAGGTGTGGCTGGCGTAGAGTGAGCAGCTTCTTTGTGAAGTCTGAGGACTCACATCTAAGGCATGATCGGCGTCTTCAGGAGTTGTATACCCACAATCTGTCCATGGACATGTTAGAGATGGCATCTTGTCTTTATGAGCATAGATAAATATCAACAGTCATAGGACATTTGCTAAGTATAATGTAGTCAAATAACATACTCTGGGCAATACTCATAAATAACTGGAATAAGAACAGCAAGAAAGTTAGAACAATAATGAAATTCATGTAATTAGTTCAAAAAGAAACAAAATAAAATATATTTCTCGATATAGATAAACATATTGTTTCAAGGCAATTTTGAAGACATTAGATAACATGGATTATAAAACATATGAACAGTTATTAAAAAGTTGCATAATTATACAATTTGCATCTGCACACAGAACTACAGTCGAAAAATAATTTTATGAAAAAAGTCAAACATGTAAAAAATAAAATAGAAACTCATTATGCACATGTCAAACTGCAGATATACCGATTCACAAATGTGCGATAAGGTTTTTCAAAATGATCATTTGAAAAAACAGAATCTGGTAAATATTATCCAAAACTATGAATCAGACTGGTATGTTAAATTGTCAGCTAAAGAGACCCCCAGAGAAAATGGTTGTCATCGAAACAGACTACCGGTATATATAAAAGGCCATATTGCAATATTTTATAACAAGGTTGCCAGGTTCGATCAGACGGTAAAAACATTAAAATACACACACTTCCAGCTACACATATCTAATTGTCTGGGGGAAGATTACATATAAAAGGATTGTTGGACACCTCGCCGGTATACGGTGGGTCACTTAATTCATGGCTACGACTTTCTCCAGCAACCGAGTCCGTGGAAAATGAGTGAATAGTTAAGCAAACACTTAATCGCGACTTGGAAACAGTATCTGTGCAGGATATTCGCGAAATGATTAGTGATTAGTCATTCGACATTAGTCATATTTACTGCTTTTCTCTACCGCAGTATAAAAATGAAATCCTATGCTAGATACCAGTACCTATACTTACAAAAAGACTGCTTTGAGGAGTGTCCAAGATAAATAAAATATCATTAATGTCCCAACTCATGGGTACTGCTGTTTGGTATTTACTAAATAGTAGTACTGATAGTTTTGATTCATCAGAAGAAAATTATGAGAAAGGTTTTGACAAATAAAGGAAACAATATTCTATAATCCCACTGTAAAATTATTTTGTGGCAATCTCAAAGTTTGTCTCTATTGGTGTGAATGTGGTAACTTGTTTTAACTATGCTTCTGGTTATCTAACAGTCCTTGTAAACTTGCAGCTAAGCAATTCGAATTTCTCAGGCTAGAGTGCAGGCAAGTCCGAATTGTTTATCCATGCCGGCCGATCAACCCAGGGTATAATAAATGGGGTAAACCAATTCAATTCGGAAAGACCATATCTTTTCAACAACTCTAACCATGTCCTATTATAGGTGGCCACTAGTACGGGGCGTTGCTCAGTTTGATCCGCTCAAAATGGTTATAAAAACAATCTATATATATATATATAAAGTTTCCACCAGAATTTTTTTTTACATAATTCTTGAATAATAATAAAATTTAATTTATCAAAATGATGGAAGAACATGGAAAGTAAATCCACTTTTGTTGATTAACAAATTAAACTTCCAAATGATACAAACATATTAAAAGAGTATGACACAATTTAAAAGAGCAAACAGAAATTGGGTTAGTGAGGGTAGTGACATCTTCAAAATTCCCCAAACCACCCTTTACATGACTAGGAAATTCTTCCAGCATGATTCCCCATGAATTTCCAATTTCATCATAAATATGTATTTTACCAGACACTAATACCATAAGTCTATCTTGAGCAATAAAACTCCAACTCTGAGAATTAATATGAACTGAAGATCCAAATGGTTTCCATTTTCTACCATTATAACATTGGCATTTATTGAATGTTGAAATATTATTGTTCATCAGACCAACAACATAAAGTTTATCTTTGGAAGATGCTAAAGATGTGTTTATGGATGCTTCCGGTGACTTACAGACGTCACTCCAACTATTCGTAGATATGTTAAAAAACTTAAATTGCTTTAGAGTATTTAAAGCTACGATTCTAGCAGCAGTTGCTCCCACAATCAAATCACCTTCCAGTTCACACCCAGCCAAACTTTCATCCCATTTATCAGTTACAGGATCGTAGCGAGAAAGTCTGTCCTTTCCTATAATATAAATATTGTGACATGTTGAAACAACTTTTTCCTCATCAGAAAATGATGTCAATTCAGCTCTTTCAATCCATTTCTTTTGAATGCAATCTAGATATTTTAATTTTTTATCAATCATAATACATAGCTTATCATTAAATGAAAACATATGGACAAAATCCGAATCGGAAAGATCAACATCAGGTAGAGATATCCAAGATTTGTATTCAAAATCCATCGCAAATATTTTGCCATCAGGATAAAGAACAGCGATATGAGATCCATCTTTAGTTCCTAATATCTGAGAGGAAACAGCATCCATGAATATATTAAAACAATCCAGATTTTCCTCAAGAAGACATTCATTCTTCACAGTCGTGCGGATGAATTGCTTCGAAAGTCGATCGAAGCGTATCTTTTTCATTAATTTCGGAAACAAAGAATTTCTCGTAGAATCATGCTTGGTCCATTTAACAATAAAATTCCAAAATGCTTCTTCAGGGCAAAGAGAAGATGTCACATGATCATCCAATATTTGGGACATTTCTTCGTAAGTCAGCAATAAAAATTCTTTGTTTTGAGACAATGACATAGCATTGACTTTCATGAAATTATTGACAATTTTTTTAGCTTGTTTGGTTATATCTTGATATTCTTCACTCATTCTTCTAACAACAAAGTAATTCTTCAAATCAAGACCTGATTCAAGCTTGCATAGATCTAAGAATATATTCCTAAAAATAAATCTTTTGCAAATATCTAATTCTGTGATGATCGGCTCAGACCATATTTTCTCAAGAAGGTTCCCAGATGGAATTTCCACCCAATCCAATAATTTAACAAGTTCAGAAACATATTTGCTTCGTTCCTCAACATTAAGTTTGATCCAATTTATTATAACTTCCCAAGTCAATTCATTTTCCAACGCACAATCAGAAATACGTTGAACAAGATCTTCCTTCTCAAGTTCAGCAAAATCCCCAAATTCTTCAAATTTAAAATTTTCTCTGAAAAGTTTCAAAGCCTCTTCCTCAAGATCAGTGCAGTTATATGTTCTTGCCAACTTTAACACAGAAATACAATTTTCTGATTTCAAGTTTTTCTTCAAAACTTCAACGCAAATTTTACTGAGAGCGTTCAGTTGCATTATCTCAGCTGCAGGCAGAAGATTCTCCACTGTTTCCATAGTAACAGTTGTGGTACCAGTATACATAAATTCGATGCAGAATTTTACAGCGTCCGGTTTAATTTCCATCATATCGACAACTCCATCTTGTCGTTTTTTTGTGTCATGAGACAACATGGCACGGAAATAATCAGAGGCAGCGATAAGAACATTTCGATGAACTGCAAAGGATTCCTCTCCAACTTTGATCATAAAATCACAGCTGCTCTCAGTTTCTCGAAGACTATCTAGTGAGGTTGAAAGTTTTTCCAAATGATCTGATTTTGCTTGCTGTAATTCCATGTTTTAAATGTCCAATGTTCAAATTTTGTGATTTCTCAGTTTGTGATATGTATTTAAACTGAATGACATTTTCTGTTCATGAAAAAAAAAAGCAAAGAAATTGTTTCAATGATAATATATAAAAGGAAAAAAAGAGAAGTACCGTAATTTTGGGTTATCCAAGATATTCTGTCCTCAACTTGATAAGTAATTCGTAAAATTCATGAATTGTTCGATTCGAGATTTCCCCAGCGATTCAAACCAACACTAAACACCGTCAAAAGAGCGACTAAGATATACTAAAAGCGGTCGGTCAATTCGTACCCTGGAAGACTCGCTCGCAGTTGGTCAATGGACCTTTCCCAGAGTGTTGATTTTCCTGTCACTGATTTGCTTATGATGAAACTAAAATTGTATTCACGGGCGGTCACACAAACCTTCTCATAGCATAGCATACGTCTACACTTTTTTGAAATGCACAATTTTATATGATGATATTGCAGCAATGCTAATCTCATTTGCGTGCCTCCACAACTACGATTTCTTTGTTTGTTCAATGATTAGTTCATTGACGACGAGCGAAGCCCTATGGGGTTTGTATTACATTTTGTATTGTTTGCTTCATTGTTTTTTGTACATGAATGCATGATAAATATGTTTTTAAACTCTACCTAGGTTTTGATCATTTTCCAGATCTCTCCAAACTTGAGTTTATTTTTCTGTTGTTGTGTCGTCATTTAAGGGATTTCAAACCATACTATGTCTGTGATGTGGCAACGCAATTCAAAATCTCGCTCAGACAGATTTTTCATTCGAAAAAGAATGCTTTGTAAACATACCGTTTTATAATTTTACTAAAACTTTTGATGAGTTATCGTTTGTAAATCATTTGAAGATTTATAAATTAAGTTGAGTGGTTTACTCATAAATTGCTCCATTGTTTTTCGTGGCAGAAATTACCAGTCTACAGGTGTAAATCGCAAATGACAGACTCTGAGAAATGCTGATTTGTTCTTTCAGTTCAATTCTTTGTTTAAAATCTGATTCGCCTAGATTTACACAGCAAAATTCGGTAATATTTTCAAAATATCCCGACAAACTTTTCTCATTGTACTGTGAACATCTATTTGATTGATGTTATTTGTGGAAAGATTTCGGCCTCAGCAACTGACTATTCGGAAGTTGCAGATGAATTGGGTCTGAAGTGAAGTTTAGTACCGGTAATACCATAATACCCTTAAATTGTAGCACAATCATGAAATTCGGATATATTGTTAGCCCCGCCTCCCCCCAACCTTAAAAACCTCCGCATACCAAGAATGACAACACTATTATTGTACCTACTAAACTTCACTAGACCCAATAAATTAATATTGGGTTCACTATCACAAGACGAAAGTTCATGCTGCTACTGCTGATACCTTTCTGCTTTGTTGATACTCAAGAACTCACCAGGACAGGTTAAGATCTCATTTTACAGTTTATCCTGCGGGAGAGGCAAAGTCAAGAGTTCAGCTTCGATGCGTATGGTTAGAAGCATATTCCCAACGCTTTTAGTGATGGAGTTAAACAGGCACACGAGAAAATAAGTTTATGTATTGAAAGGTATATTGGCAACTTCAACTTATTCAGAATACAAATTAACCAGCACAGTTCTGAGTTACAGGTTAATACACGGTCACTCAAACAGATATCAGAAATCGAATGCCGCAAACAACGACGCTTGCAACGAGCACCAGACCGAACTGGTTCAAACTTGTTCACCGTAGTAATAAACAAACATTTTTTTTTGTTTACATGATTTCTTTTTTATTCTTGCAAATTGAATTGTATATCCGTCTCCAAATGAATTTTGGAAAGTATTTTTGGTATTTGGTCAAAATCAGATAAAACAATAATAGCCTACTGACTCGTTGCAATCAGGGCTCTGGCTCATTTTGTAGGGGTCAAAGGTCGGGAAAACACCCCCAACTTTGGAAAAATAGAGCCAATACTGTTGATTTATGGCGAATTAAATTTTACAAAATAGAATATGTATAAATAACGTACCATTTTCGTTCCAAATATTTTTTCCACCCGAATATACGAGCATAAGCAAGATCCTTTGTCGAACATTGCAGTGTTGAAGTAAGCAAAAGCGTGTTACTTTCTTCTAATGTTTCCTTGAAACTTATTCTGTGGCACGTTTTTAAACTTTCTTTTAGATTTTTTTGTTTGCTTTTCTGATAACTCTCTGTAATGTTACATCTTTATTTGTATTGCCTTTTGTGTCGACAGAGGTGTCGAAATAAACTATATCCACATTCTACATTCTATACATTCTATTCTATATCTACATTCCAATTGTCTACAATCCACTACTGTCAATGATTTTTCATAGCAAATATAATTAATAGCTCAGTCAGTAAAGCGTGGAGAGCGCGTATTTATCAGGAGGCTCCAAACGCACATACACTTATAATCTTTGAGTATTGTCGTATAACTCAATAGATTGTCCATTTAGGCCGGCAACAGTGTACCTTTCTCCTAACGTCGATTTTCCTGTTTACTCCCGGGCTGCAAGCATGTCATTGAATTGCTTATGATGACGCAGAAATAGAAATCAGGAACCTCATTACACAGATTTGCAAGCTGCTTTTTAGTATTTTGATATAATTTTTGTGGTTTTTTGTTCATAAATCATTTAGATATATACGAATTGAGTGGAATTACTATGATTTCCTCATTAAGTGCTTCATGATGTTATCGTGAAATCCATAAATCGAGGCAGAAATTACCAGAATAGAATAAATGTAAATAGTAAATAACAGACTTCGGGGAATGCTTATAGGGATAGGATTTCATTTTTATCCGGTGGGAGAGCAGAGTCGAGAATACGGCTTAACCATATGGCAAACCACGAACTGTTGTGCAGATACCAGATCCCATTTGGGGTGAAGGTTTTTGGCTTATCATATCTCTCATTTTTTCTTTTGCATGGATCTGATTGATAGAAGAAGCAGGAAGCAGTAAGCACTGACAATACAAACGTTAGTTGCTCTTTAAGTTCTTTTTTTTTTATTAAAAATCACATTCGCGTAGACTTTTTTTAGGTTTTTATTATTTGCTATGGCCTTTCCGTGAACCTAACGGAGGGGGGGGGCTTATACCCAACAACCGCGTAGAACAGACCTTTGTAGTGACTGTGTATCTGTTCTATGTTCAGCTTCCCGTGAAGTGCTTTGCTGAAGGGAACGCTCGGTGGTGCAAAAGTCAAGCATCGAATCATCGGCCTTCCGACAATACGGTCGCGCTTAACCGACTGAGCCAAAGAGCCGGGCTGACTCGCGTAGACTTGCGCAGCAAAACGCAATAATATTTTGAAATATCCCGTCAAATATATCCCTATTGTAAGATATAGACTAAAAATTGTAGAAGGAACAGCGCCATACGATATAGGTCTGGGGAGTCAGGAATTTTCGAATCAAGATCCTGTCCTGAATCCCAAATAGCGTACTGATTCCAATTCTGATCCGGAATGAAAATATCACGCTCCTGATCCTGACAGAATCCTGAACAGAAAGCTTCCCCCTATTTCTGAATGCGCCAAAGTGTTACTATTTTTTTGAATCAAGAGACTGAATGGATCCGAACCTGATCCGATCCGGGCCAAATATTTTAAAGCCCAATCCGAACCGGCAATCACCCAAATTATGGGAATCCTGCTGGATTCGACTCCGACAATCCGATCCATGAAGACTCCACCATTCGAACACCCATATCCAGCCAACATTGTTGATATGAGCATAGAATGTGCAATAAACAAAATTGACCACAAACTTGCGCCGAGACTAGGGCTGAGTAATTCGATTTGAAAGGATTCGAATCAATCGTGAATCGTTCATGGGAACAGAAGCTTGCTAAATAAACTAAAATTTTTATTTTTAGCGACAAATCCCATTGATTTTGGTCAAATTGCTCTTACACATATAGTGTGGATTGAATATTCACTGTAAACTTCAAATCCATTCGAATCGAATTACCCAGTCTTACTCTCGGCGCAGCGCAATCTTTTGTGATCAATTTTATTTATTACACATTTTATGCTCATATCAACATTGTTAGTTCCATTTTTCAAAGTTGGGTGTTCGAATGGACCTTTGCCTTCTACAATTTTTAACATACAAAAGGGAGTGTTTGGTGTGTTAATTAAGAATATTATTGATTTTGCTGCGTAAGTCTACGCCAATCAGATTTTAAACAAAAAAATAGAACTGAAAGAACAATATACGGCCCAGTAAACACGGCGACAATCCCCATAATCATTTTTGTGAGGGTTTGAAACCTCGGACAGGATGTTCCCACAAAATACAATTTCCGTAAATGCACATACTAACGCGTCATCGACAAAAACTTGAAAGATGAAACAAGAAACAAAGTAGCGGTATATGGCTTATCCTTCGCCCAGGGCAGATATCACTCACTGTATTTTGTAATATTTGATCTGTCCCTTTCATGCGCTGCTTTCGGCCTAGATCAGTGTGAATTTTCCAAAATAATATTAATTTCGAAGAAGTGTGGGACTAAATGAGGGCGCCTTAAATTTTTGACCACAACAGATAATCATATGTGGTAAGGAGTTCCATTTACTGATGCAATATTCCCGCAAACGTGAATTCACGCGAATGTTTGTTAAAAAAAAAATGTTTTGTATCTTATTTCAAATATAAGAGTGAGATAAAAGAACAGAGAGAACTCGGGATTTTCAGGTGAACAGACTTAAAAGTTGCTCCAGCGTAAACGCGCGGTATATAAAACCCCGATTGTGGCGGGGCCTTAGGTCAGTGTGGTCATGTTGAGAAAGGCTGCATGTGGTTAGAATATGAAGATCGGAATCTGCCGATGGTTGGTGATCGGTAAGTAGGTCGGTCGGGCGGTTCGGTTTGCAGAGAGGTAGACAAGGCAGGTTTAGGGTGATGGGTTAGGACGTGCGTCAGGCATAGGTAGACCGGGGTTGGGTTACGAAGAATGAGGATTGGGCTGGTTGGAGGGGTAGGCAAGGTATGGGTAGGTTGGTTAGGAAGTGAGACGATAGGCAACAAAAGACATGTGGTTTTTAATACCCGAAAGGCGTGACACCACAATCGTCCAAAGCGAATTTTTCACTGTTTCTGGTGCAATTTTTGATCTATTTCGTCCTGATATACAATCAAAACACTATTTTTTGGAAAAAAACTTGCGTCCTGATGTGTCAATTACACTTGTATCCACTGATATGTAATGCGATATATTTATTTCCTTTTAAATTCCAACTTCCACCAACCTCTTCAGGAAAGAATTCAAACAAGAAATACAATTTTGCACGATTGTTTTTAGTTTTTAAAAACTTTTATTTCCAATAAACAAATTTCCACGTTCACGATAAAATTCTTAAAACACAATAGCCGATTTATGTAACAAATTAAGCACATCGACTGTTCTACCAGCACAAATTTCTGCAAGTATTGCAATTTATTCTGATGCGAGGTTGTCGTCTACGCTTACTTTCTTCCAAGTCTTTACGTTTCTCTGTAGGAAAATGAGAAAAATAAAAATTTTATTCCCCGAATTTTCCAAACCTCAAAAACCTCATTTTCTCAAACATGCGCCATGGGATGAATTGCTGATGGCCTTCAAATGGTTAAAAACGTTGGAAATCTCTTATTTTGCGCGCTTCATTTTAATTATTTAGTCAGTTCTAGACTCTAAATCTGGAGCTGTTTTCTCGTGATATACAAAGTGGACGCGATGACCTAATGGTTGAACATGTTAACATCGCAGGATGAAGATCTCGGATTAGAGTCCGACTTGTTAGTTCATGTCCACCCGGTCTTAAACCGTGGTTTAATAACTTGGCTAGGCTAAGCCGAACGGGAAAACCCGAACCTGTACGTCTATAAGTGGCGGCTGATAAAGGCAGGGCCTTGGTCACTCCAAGAAGTGGTAAAAAAAAAACAAATGAAAACGGTATCTTTTAATTTTTTTTTGCTTGCGACGCATGTTATGGAGTCCTAAATTGGCCACAATTTATTCAAATATTGTTCACCTTCAAAAGGCCTTAATATGCCCCTGTCAAATCATTTTAAATCGTTTCCCGTTATATGATTTTTGGAAAGTTTCGGAATAAGCACGACATTAGGGCTGGGCAACTCGATTCGGTGATTCGAAGGAAAAATTATTCGAATTAATCATGAATGACTCGTAAGAACAAAAACTTTCTAAACGGACTAGAATTTGCCTTTTTAACGACAAAATGCAATCGATTTTGGTCATGTTTGTCCAAAATAGATTATATTTTGTTGTTAAAATATGAAGATTGTTGCTCTTAGACATGGAGTGTGAATTGAAAATACACTATAAACCATAATTGTTTTTATTCTCACAATGGAGACAAATTGTAATACCAAAAATGGGATATTTGTCATTTACATACAATTTATGATTCGATCCGTTTCGAATCAGATTCGAATTCTGAATGATTCGGTTTACCCAGCCATACACGACATGTCGAATATTTTTTGATACCAGTCAAAATTACTTCATGCGCACATGTTTTTGTTATGATTGAGAACTGATGAGAACTAACCGATGAATCGCTATCGCTGTGGCCCATCTGTGCATTATACTTCAAAATACGGGTGGAAAATGTCTGACCTTCCTTTGAATATTTTGTAAATGAAAATATTTTATAAATTTTGTAAATTTTTGTGCTGTAAAAATGCACAGTTTTGGGGGTAAAAACAATATACGTGAAATGCTATTACGCGACAGAGGCGCATGAAATTGTCTTCTATTTTAAAGATTTTTCGTGTAAAATTCCATAATCCTTGGGAAGGTGGAACTTGGGGTGGGGGTATGTTCTTCCTGGTTCCGCCGCTGGTGCCCTCCCCGAGGTGTCATTTCCTACCTTCATTCGGCTCCATACCAAATTCCTCTTCTCTGATTTCTCCATCAAAATCCTTCCTAGTCAACCAATGGCATTTCTTTCTCCATGTGTCACATTTTCGTCTCAAAACAGGACCGCACGAACTGAGAACCATGTTGACAAGCCTGAAAAAATATTTCACAGATTTTAATTTCATTTCTCAAATGTTTAGAATGGAGACTAAATTACAAGCCGTCAGAAGATTCAGGAGTCATTGTCAGCGTAAAATGTTGACCGAAGGCGCGAGATTTTTTTGGGCAAAATATATCATTCAGTACATTTTCAAATTTACACAAATTCCAAAAAATGAAATGCGCGACGCAGGGCAGGCAAAATTACTCAACTGAATAGTGAGTAAGACGGGCGAATTCGAATTGTTGAGAATTCGAGTGGGTTGTAATTAAGTGCCCGTCAGTTGATTCCTTGTAGGAACTGCTTCCGTCCTCGCTCAGAGTGAATTTCCATGAAAAAGTTTGTGCTTCAAATAGCACATCTCTAATTCTAAGCAATAGTTACTCACATGCGTATAGGGCTAGGCAAAATCGATTCATTTGGAATTCGAATAAGGTTCGAATATTTTTTTCGAATCGGATCGAATCACTAATTCCATGTAAATAACTAATATCCCATTTTTACTATTATAACTTGTCTCCATTGTGAAAATCAATATATTTGTGATGTATTTTCAAGTCACACTACATGTGTAAGAGCAACAATTCTTATATTTTAACGACAAAATTTAATCGAATTTGGTCAAATTTGACCAATATCGATTGCATTTTATCTTTAAAAATATAAATTTTAATATATTTAGCAAAAGTTTTTCGTATGAACGATTCGCGATAGATTCGAATAAATTGTGCATCGAATCGATTCGAATCACCTAATCGAATTGCCCAGCCCTACATGCGTACCCTCAATCAGAATATATCGTTAAGACGTGTTTTGTGAAAGCGCGAAATGTACGAGAGTGATACGATGCGTTCAATAATGGGTAGAAAACAATTGAGTTTTATATCCAATTTTGAAGCAAATAAAAAGGCTCTCAAACCAGGCTATAACGAATATCGAAGGTACACTGAAAAATTTCCTATTTCTATCGATCCTAATACACTTTTTAGCTTATTGAAGCCGGCGAGTGGGGTGCGTCCGCGCCTGACTACTCCGCTCATGGACTGGGATACGTTTGCTCCAATGAAAGTTTGCACCTACATTTACTCAACCGTACATCGGTGAAAACGTTACAAAGTGGGGCTAGGGATGTGAGTTTTAGACTTTTGATTCGAATCACTGGTAATTCGAATCGAATATGAGCTCTTCAAGAAAATAAATGGTTTTTTAATAGATTCCTATTGTATCGTTTTTGCACAGGTCTATTGTTGACACACCTTGCACGCAAATGGTTTTTGAACTTTTTGATGATTTTATCGTATTTCTATACTAACCAATTGTGAAATCAATACACAGCTTTCTGGTTCTTATTCACAGTCGCTCGAAACTACAAATGACTTCAGGAGAGCAGACGAAGTTTTGAATGTGGTGAACATTACGGAATAACTTTATGAGCTCATTCAACTACAAACAAATAAAATGTGACACATACCCACGCGAGAATGTACATTCTACATGGCGTATAAAATTTACGAATTGTCGGCTCGGGCCCATTGAATTGAACCTAATGAGGGAATCTGTGTGGAAAATCGGCGAAACATAAACAAAGACACATTTTTGTGATGTCATAAAAGTGATACTAGTGAAAACGACTTACTTCGCTAGCTTTTTAGGCTCAAGTTCTTTTACCTCCAGGTCTTCACTGTTCGGATCGTCGTAGTATTCGTCTTCCGTGTAAAGATCCTTCCGATCTTCATTCTCATATGCTTTGATGAGATACGTCATAAAAGCATCATCGGAAAAATATTGTGATGTCACAGGCTTCGAAAACGCTACAATTGTGACAAGTGCAAGGAACAATACATCCAATCCTGATGTAAGAATACCCATTGTTACGAAACAGATGCTAATTTTTGAAGTCGTCTTCGCAAGTTCGTTGCAGGGTTTCTGACTTTGCAGTGCGGTGTTCATTCATTTTTATTTGCTTTTCCATATCTAATTTATGAGTATTAGATGTTATCATGTCCATTAGGACCTTTTTCATGTTTAGGTAAAAATCCAAAAGTCCTCACGGTTTTTTTCAGAGTTTCTGACCCAACGAACGATCTGATAAGATATTCAGGAATAAACAAAGTCAACATGTGAATGGAAGTATTGTTGATGTTGTTGAATATTAAATAGTGTTACTGAAAGTTTAATGCTTTAAAACTTCTCGTTCGTAGATTAGAAATCATATTTGTTTGATTATATCTCAATTGAAAACAAGCTGGGGGTAGTTCAAGTCTATAAAGCCCTAATGCTAAGATGGATAGATAAGGTGACTTTGTCAAAATGTTTACAAAGATTCAGTTGCGACTCCAAGAAGTTCGTAAAATTGATAAAAAGTTTGATAAACTTCACTCGCGGCAGAAGAACGAAGATAATAAAAATTACTCCTCACTAACACAACTGGCGCGCCGAATATTTTTAATGGATTAAAGACAACAGAAGTATACGAAAATCTATATCGCAACGGAGAAGCGCGAAAATTTTGCCAATTATAATGAGTATTTGGGGTAAGGTTCCGCCACCAGTGAACTAGCCTAAATTTTGGCAGTGAGGTGAAAATAATTTATGCTCTTCCGGACCGCGATCTCCATTTCCCAAAAAATTATCTTATTTTACTTTGCACACCTATGACCTTACTGTTTTAGATTAATAAATCGAGATTTTATTCTTTGGACTACTCTGCTTAACTTGAGCGTAAGAAGAAGAGTTCATTCCTTCGAAATTCTTCCAGTTTGGATATTTTCGTGTGTGATTTACACGGCATTTTGATATGCTAGAATCAAAATCAATCTAAGATTATTTTGAGATTAGAACCAACGCACAAGTGTCATGCGGGAGTTGGAATATTCATGTTTTAAAAACTATAAAAACTTTATATTGAAAGTGCAATTCAACCTGTGGGGGCCATAACCACCGTATTTTTCTCTTCGAGCGAATCTATCTCAATGGTGGCAACAGCTCGATATTCTTCGGGCCATCAATGCTCAATTATGGGTGCAAGTATATTTTTTTATATTTCTTTACTGAGATCGTAACGAGGATGAATGATATAAAGGTTGAGCCGTTTTTAAATATTTATGAAAGTATCAAGGGTGCTGTTATATCAGTGTCAGAAGATATGAATCTACGATAAGCCAGTGCCAAAGTGCATAGCGTTCGATGATAAAATTTGGCAGAAATATTGTGTATTGAATTATGCATTGAAAAATACTGGTGAATTTTCGATTATGTTCGCGCAACTTTTGAACCATGCGGTAGAGGTATGGGATAAGAAGAAATTAGGCGATTTTACAAAATCATTTTAGGTCGCTTGCAAGATGGCAGCATGGAGTCGACAAGTGAATTGGATTTTTTTCTCAAATTCAGTGCGAGAAAAGGGTTAATTTCGGAATTGCGTAGCGATTTGTAGGCCGTGTCTGCGACCAAGCGATTTTGTTTTGATTGAGCTGTTTTGCGAATTGGGTTGGATCGCTGGACCGTAAAGCTCAGGGAAATGTCAGAATATTTACTGACAGGGCGTGGAATAATTTCTACCCCGTATAGACAGATTTGAATTTTTGATTATGCTCTGTTCCGACTGAAGATGTTTCTATCATCAGTCATGGTTTTAATTTGCCTGATTTTGTACGATTCGTTTTTCTAAAAAATCAAATTACTATATATCACAACATATTGATATGAATCTTCAAATTGTGTTTTAAATTTGACTATTGTTTAAAAAAAATTCTCCAGGCACTGAACAGTGAGACAGCACTTGCGTTTATGAAAAATCCCAAGTGCCTATGCAGTATGTCAGCTGGTCTACTGATCAATATGTGAATATTAGAAACGCAGTGACAGATTTTCAGGAAAAGTTTTTGTGGTAAATTTGCAAATGTACCTGTAACAATGGCATTTTGATTGGTTCTCGTGGCTTAGATCATGAGCTTGGCTCTTCTTGTAGGGCACCCAGTTTCATCATTTGTATTCGAAAATTGCAATAATGTACAATCTGTTTGATAAAAAGAAATCTGGTTGTTCAAGTTTTATTAACTTTTTTCTGATCGCTTGTATTTTCTACTTCTCACAGTCACAGAAACACAAGCCGGAACAAAAATCTTTGCATAGCAACAGTGTCTTTTCACAATTGTGTAGAAGTGTCGCACAATTTATATATATATATTTTGTTTTTCTCAAAAAAGAAATGTTGGGGTCTCTACTGCTTGTGGACCTCATTCAATTTGAAAGCCTGTTGTTACGGGCTTTAGAATAGTCCTAACGTATTTCCTGTGTGTCGTAAGAGGTTCAGTTCTGTTTGGGATGTTTTTAGAGTACAGTTGCTGGTACTACATCTTTTGGTGGCTCTTTGCTATTTAGTGGCTGTTGTTTGGTTCCCTTTGGGAGCTGCTTCCGTCCTCACTTAAAGTGAATGTCAATAAAATAAAACGAAAAAAGATACCTCGTAAACTCATAGTATTCAGGTTACATTTTATATCTTGACATAGTTTTTTTGCAGTTTTTTCTAACTTGATTATGTCAGTGTGTTTGGTTTGAACGGTTTATCTAAATAGACTATGTTATGTTATCATCAAATTTGTTATTGAATAGTACTGATAGCATAAATGGACCTAAAGTATGAGTATTTCATTTCTGAAGTCAGTAGCCATCTGCCATGACTGTATAAATTACGTTCTTGTCCTTGTAGAATCTGTTTCCATGATGCATTTTTCTTCATGAAATCAATAATTTTTTGAAAAGTGGATTCCGAATAAATAAATTGAGTATTGATATTATTGTATCGATTTTGGGCCTTTAATGATAGATGCTCCCCTTCAAATTAGAGTTCTAAGTCATTTTCTTTCGTTTTACCTAGAATTGGGGAATTGAATATTTGTTATTTCAGGATTTCAATATAAATTCATTCACAGTAAAATATCAAGATATATGCCAAATTGATTGTTATAAAATATGGCATAAATCATGGATTTAAATAGGTTCAAAGTCTTTCTTCACACTTTCACAAATTTATTTCTGTAACGTTTCGTCTGACCAAAGTCAGACTTCTTCAAGTCAAGAATTTTTAAAATGTCACAGTTTTCACTTTCACAAATTTATTTCTGTAACGTTTCGTCTGACCAAAGTCAGCATTTTTGAAATGTTACATGTCACAGAAATAAATTTGTGTAAGTGTGAAGCAAGACTTTGAACCTATCTAGCTAGTCATAATTACTCTTGCTACTGTATCCTTGCATGTACCGCATACGGATCCGCAAACACAAAGGCACAGAGGAAGGATAAGTAGTTAGTCCACGTCCCCCAGAGCAATATCATAAATGATGAATTTGCCACAAAATATGATCAAATATGGACAATTTCGTTCTATGTTGGAAAATTATTTTATTTAAACGGTAAATTTTAAATATTGTTATTGTTTAAACTTAAGGACTACTTCAAATATTTTTCAGTAATGACTCTGTATATAATATTTTCGAGGCAATTTTATTGAGGGTCTCAAGCACGCTTGGATGATCTTTTACTATTGTTTATCTTCTATATTTGTATCAACAGCGTTCGCTCTAATCACAATTTCTTAAAACACTTCAAAAATCTTCGAAATTGTCATGTTTCGCTTTGAGAGGCAATGATGCGTTGCGTCGTCTACAATGGGATAATGTTACCCATCATTCGAAATAACTTATTATGTGGCGCGTGTATATAAGTACGGTTTTGCTTTTGAAAAGAATATTGTATGTTATTGCCATGTATTTTAGTCTGCGGTGGGTCTGTGACGTTTAGGGTTTCAATTATGGAAGACACAATATATGAGAAATTTCAATTAATTTTTTTTAACTTGAGGAAAATTTTTGGAAATATACGAAATACTACGTAATTTTTTTTTTCAGTAAATGTGCTAGATCATATAAAATCATATAAATGATTAATAATTTGAATTTGTGCGAATTTATATCCCTGGTTAATGTGATTATTTAGGCACTAATACTTAGTTAAGGAACGTTTGCTGAGGGGTTTGAGAGAATTTAATTTCAACTATTATATTTTCTAGTTTTATGCTTGTTTATTGCCTAAATTGCCTGAAAATCTTTGTGAACCCGATGGAATATTTGAATCAGAAGTATTATGATAAATAAAGACATTTTCTCAGAAAGTTATTGAAGACACTATTATTGAAATTTATTTCATAGAAATGCGCTCTTTTTTGAATTTCGAATAACGAGGAAAATCGAATAACTAGGGGTGCCCGGTTAGCTCAATCGGTTAAGTGTTAGGAATACGCTTCGAGCTACGCATCTCTGATCATCATGACGCAGGTTTGAATCCTGTGAGGGATGATGATTATATGCGAGAGGTCTGCTGGACGCCTTGCCGGTGCACGGTGGTTCACGTAAGCGCTGCTTACGGCTTCCTCCACCAACCAGGTCCATGCCCAGGAAAAATGAGAAATACGATAATCCAAAAACCCTCACACCGATTCGGAACTGGCATCTGCACGAGAGGTTGTGGTTCACCATATGGTTAAGCTGTATTCCCGGCTTTCCTCTCCTGCAGGATAAAAATGATATCCTATCTATCTTATCCTAACTATAATTCACGAAATGAACGGTACTATTGTTGTTATTTAAATTTGTTGGTATCTAGTATCACTACCAGATTGAGTGTCAAATTACATCAAGTCTCACCACGAGACAGCTTCGGGCAAAACAAAAATATTATGACATTGTCTCGTTATTGGAAAGTGATAGCTGAAGGATGTTTACTAAATGGAAGCGAGTTTTTTGATATTTGGTTCGACTGAATATCAATTAAATTGGGATTAAGTTACTTCGAGGTTTTCTGTTGAATTGCTGAAAAACTTGTTCATGTCGTCAAGATAATACACCCAGGGCAGATACCAATTACTATGTTCACTGTATGATAGTAGTTTGTATAGGGAGCAACATTCGTGGTACGTGCCCGGAATTTTATCTGTTTGAGATGTTTACTTCAGATTCAGTGACTATGTTTTGATGAAATTTTCTAATGTTTGCTTTGTTTTTTTTTCTGTACCATAGTGAATGCCGAATCTATAATATCGTTGCGTTTTTCAGTGAGCGACTGTCAGTAAACAACACTTATTAAATATAGAAATCTAGTGCCTGTACTTCAAATTTTAGTTGTATCCGTTTGTGATGTTTACTTCAGATTCAGTGACTATGTTTTCTATGAAATTTTGTAATGTTTGCTTTGTTTTTATTTTTCCTTTTTTTTGCCGAATCTATAATATCATTGCTTTTGAGTGAGCGAGTGACTGTCAGTAAACAACACTGAATAATTATAGAAGTCGAGTATTTAAAGCAGAGCATAATACTATAATTGCATGGTAGATTGATACACAGTTGCAATTAAAATACCATTATTATATCTTAGTAAAGTTTTGGGTTTTCTTTATCAGATTCAGACATTTTAAAATCTTGGTAGCAATTTAAACAATGGGTCTAGCTGCTGTTTATTTTAATTAAATTCATTTTGCAGTTTAATGATGTTGGTAAATGAATCTAATTTTAGGATGCAATTTTCGGTTAAATTTTACTGACATGCAAGTATAGTGTGAGGCGCGATGGCCTAGTGGTTAAACATGTTGGCATCACAGGTTGAAGATCTCGGGTTCGGGCCGCGGCGAGTCCGGCTCGCTTATCCATGCCCTCCACTCAACCCAGGGTGCAATAACTTGGGTAGGCTAAGCCGAACAGGAAAAGGTCATATCTTTCCAGTAATTGTAACCATGTCCGTCTATAAGTGGCCGCTGTTACAGGGCTTTGGACGGGGTGATCCACTCAAAAGTAGTGGCTATAAAAAAAAAAAATTTGCCGCCGATAGATCTGCCAAAACATGCAAAATAAAGGTAAATATTAGTATTTTCCGGAAAAAAAGAAACATATGAGATAATTTTGAATAACTTTTATTTACCTAAACTCTATGGTCAACTCGGTTGCACATTTTCCGCAAGCTCTGTTTCAACCTCCTCACAATTAGGTTTAACAGAGATTAAGCCGACTAGCTATCAATACTGTCATTTTCTCCCATCTAAAATTTTATTTCGTCGATCGTGTCCCACAGATGTACCACGCCTCTGCGTTTTGTTCAATCAGTGTTCCATACTTGGCAAATCATATTAGAGTAGGTATTTTTTGACAGGCTAAGCCTCAGACAGGCAGAGTATCAACTACACAGACACCCGAAGAAAATGGGGATAATCAGAAAAAAATTTAACGATAGACAGCATTCAAGATATATTTTTTGCTATAGAATTTAAATATCTATTTTAGAGTGTCTGGTAGTGAACAAACTGTAAGAAAAGGTTCAAAATCATCAAGTCGGTGATGGTGATCACCATCAGTGATCAAATACTCTGCTACTCAGACACCCGAAGGAAATGATGTTCATCCGAAGAAAATTTAACAATAGACAGCATTTCAAGATATATCTTTCGCTAGAGATTTGAATATCTCTTTTTGAGTATCGGGTAGTGACCAAACTGTAGGAAAAGATGCAAAATCACCAGCACTGCTATGAAATAGCAGTGATGATGATTTTGAAGCTTTTATGTAAATTTGAAGAAAATGACGCGAACATTAAAGAAAACAAAATTTTTCCTCCCTGCTTGGCCTTGTCTTTTATCTTCGACAAAATCAGTGATATCATCTTAACAGGTGTGAAGCACTCGTTATAAATGCTTTTAGATCTTCGATTGTGTAAATGTAAACAAGACAGGATAAGATAAATATTTACTAAATCTGTCTAGACGAGACAGTAAGACAGGTCTAGTAAGTGGAAAGCAAGAATTAAGAAGTCGCATATAAATACCTGGGTACCGTTACTATTAAATTCAATTGAATTTTCGATTGTAAAATTATTTTTGATGATAATTCATTTTAGTTGTTAATAAGATTTGAGATTATTTTAACGCTGTTTAATTCTGTTAAATTTGTTTGCTGTTGTTCACTATAGCCAAGGCGGTTCATTGAAATTCACTCTGAACAAGGCTGGCAAAAGTCCCTATAAGGAACAACTGACAACTTGTTAGCAAAATAGCTACTGAAAGATGTAATACCAGCAACTGCACTGCGGAAAACATCCCTAACAGAACTGAACCGCCACGATAAAGTGCAATGAATGCTATCCGGCCTGGGCGATGGTAAAACCATGTACCATTTCTTTGCTTCTTTTTATGACACGCATGAAATACGTTAGGAATATTCTAAAGCCCGTTGGAATTTAACAAAACCTAGAATTGGGTTTATAATTTATTTAACATTTTCAAGCACCAAAGAGAGAAAAATCTATAAAAAACATGGGTCATTCACTCTTTGATTGTAAGAATTTGTCGAAATCTAAAAACACAAGTGATTATAATTACTCAGTCTTCTCGCCTTTCCGCAAGTGTTTGTGTGTTTTATTTACTAGGAAATAACTAGCAAGATGCTGTACATGCAGTTAAATACCGATATGGTTTAAATATTTTAGGAATGCGAATTTCACAATCCGAGACCTACTGCATTTATGCAAAAGTCTGCATCGTTTTGCTCATCGTGGTATTTCATGGCTTCATAAATTTGCATCTGGCTTTTATTTTGTCAATGTCATCATTTTGATCCCAAAATGTGTAAATGAGAATTTCACCAACTTAAGAATGAACTATGTTTATTGTATTTTTTCAGATTTAAATGTTAGTGTATGAATATACAATAATTTGCTTGGTAGGGAAATAGTTTCTTAACGAATATCGATCAAAAGAAGACCTTTACTGGAGCTGGTGCTTTTATATCAGGAGCTTCATCAGGTGAGAACTTTTTACGAAACTTCATAATTATCAAATAAGCTTTTTTCTTAGAATAGTGGGTGTGTCAAACAGGATGACCCAACCTTGTTTTTTTTTCGGGGTGTCTTCAAAACCATCAATACTGTTATTTTTATAGCAGTATTGATGATTTTGATCCCTTTTCTATGGTTTTGTTGCTACCAGACGCTCAAAAATTGGATTTTAAGCATTTAGCAAATGAGGGACGACATATCTACAGAAATTTTGCTTATTTACCAAATTTTTTTCCGACGGAAACCATTTTCTTCCGGTATCTGGGTAGCAGACTAGCTGGCACATTTCCAGTAAGCCCTGAACTGTCTTCCTTCACTATTTATTCCTGGAGAGAGCCTATTTTGAATTTTTTTAAATCTCCCATTATTCACTATATTCTTGATTTGTGACTTCTTGTCTAGTTTTTTTTTTCTTGGGATACTTCCGAATATGAAAGGATATGCATTATAAAAAAATTACTGGGAATAATGCCTACAAATATTTCTGTCCAACATGTTTTGTCAAGCATGGGCCACTGATGGATTATGTCGATCAGGTGTGGTCCTTGCTCAACAAAATCTAAGCCCTGTAGGTTCGGGCTTTAAAGTCGTAAAAGGTGACTAAAATGGAGCAAAGAGGTGGTTAATGGTTTTACCATCACCCAGGGCAGATAGTATTTTCTGCACTTCAACCTGGCTGTTCGGTTCCATTTCGGATGTTTTCCGTTTAGAGCTCCTTGATATTAAGTGGACATTAGTTGGTTCATTTTAGGCACTGCTTTCCAGTTTCGAGTGAATTTCAATGAAAAAAAAATTTCTGTGCTGAGTTTCATTTCAACTCTTCAACCCTTTTGATTCGAATTCTTGTGAACAGTTTAAGTTTATAAAATATATTTCGAAACTACCGTAATAAAGACTTTTTTATTTGCTGAAGTGAATTCTTACTCCTAACTAAACACCAAATTTCTTTTTATCGATTAGATCCGCTAGACAGAGGTGTGGCCGAATATATCATATGTCAATATTTGCCACTCTTCTTGAAAGCTATCGAGCGCCTAATGTACATTTTGTGGTCGACTTGAGTTAATTGATACTATTTGCTTTGTGAGCGTCTGCATCAGAGGCGACTAAAATTGAATAAATGTTGAATTCAAAAACGAATAAAATAATTATTACATATCGAATCGAAAATTCGAATTAGGAGTTCATTTAATTCGCTTAACTGATCGACAATTTAATATGCGATTTCAAAAATACGTTAACTTAGATCTGTTTAAAATTATCTGTTAAGACGTTATTTGTTCGATTAGAATTATGATACGATCATTTTATATGCAAAAATTATTTACATTGATTTGGAAATTGAAAGATGTTCGATTTGACTGTTTTTGGATTTAAGTCACTCTTACCCATCACCTGCCTTCTGTGTCCCATTGTTGCGAATAATGAATGTTTCATACTTTATATATATTTGTTAGAAACTGATCTCCGTTTACCAGTAAAAGATTCCTTTCAACTATATTCGATTTAATCTTGATTTCCGATATTTTTCATTCAATCTTCCTAACCTTTTTACAAGCTTCCACATTGGATTCTTTAACTCTGTGAAATGTCAATTTCTTTAGCAAAAATGGAGCCTTACGAAAGAGAAGTGAGTTATTGTTGTGTCACAATGTCATGGGCTTGCTTCATTGTGATGTCATAATGCTTATTGTATGTATAATATGCTAAGGTGATAAATTGTCAATGGCGGCGGGAAATATCTCAGTTTCGTTTATTATTGAGTGCTCGTATATTAATTACACTTTTCAATGTTTTTTTATCATAAAAATAAGCTTGCATTGTTTAGGCCTAGTTTCTGCTTTTGTGTCGCTGGTGTCTTAACAAATATTCATGCATTAATGTAGACCTTCACCCACACCATCACATAGACAGTGAATGAAAATAACATCAAGCGAAGAATAATTTATGAGAGAATGTTATCTTATACATGTTGTGTATAGATCATGGTTTGAATTGAGGGATTCTAAATTAATAACCCCCCCAACATTAGAAATTCAAACCATTAATTTTGTGTTTCTGGCATATGGTTTAATCCAAATTTTTATACAAATGTAAACAACATAGCGACTTTTACTCCAAATTTGTGTATTTTTTCGCAGAGATATTTTCTCGAAGCCTTTCTCATCATGAGGATAAATGACTCAATAAATGAAAAATAGTGTTCGCCAAAGTCCCAGCTGCTCACAAGTCACAGAAATATAACTAGCATTTCACTATCACCTTGCAAATAACACAAATACACACAATATCGAACTTATAACGAAATGATACAAGTGAACCATAACTAATGTCAGGGTGGCAGCGTCTTATTTTTCTTCAGCTGTCTGAAATGTTTGTGTCATTTTCTTTGGGCGGAAGAAGGTTAAAACCATCAACACTGCTATTTCATAGCATTGTTGTTGATTTTGAAACTTTTCGAGGAGTTTGTTTGCCAGCCTGGCAGTCAAAAAGAGATATTTGAATGTGACAGCCATAGGTTTTTCATGAAATATTGGCCATTTGCTTGATTTTCTTCAGATAAAAACATTTTCTTTGGGTGTCGAAGTAGCTGGCATTCTGCCAGTCCAACTAATGTTGTTACAATGTGAAAATATTTATATTATTACAATCTTGTTCAATAGGCATGTTTCGCTGGTGACTTTTTAGCATTATTTCGTATTCACAATTTCGAACATTTTGTGTTCATATTGTATCAACAAACTTTGTATTTTATCATCCTTATCATCATCAGCTTTATGTGAGGTGTGGAACATGGAAAGACCTGCATGATTAGATCACTGCCCAGGGTAGATACTACTCTCTGCACTTTATACATAATATATGTTTTACATCATGGGATTCTAGTGGAATTGTCTTAGATTGCAACCATATACTTCTGTGTTTGAATAGCGAAAAATAAGACTTTCAGCCATTTTCTCTTTTCCTGTCAATGATCCCAAACGAAAAGTGAAACTGATATCTTATGAATACAGATGGCCCAAATATTTTAATCCTCTGGTGACCAATGCCCCAGATTTAATTTATACCGGTAGTCCATTTCTGTTAGTTAATGTTGAACAATGACTGGTGTATAATGTACAGGACGCAAACCATTTATCAAAATAATATTTCGTTAGGTATGAGTCACTGATGAATCGCGCTGTTGAGGCTCGGTCCATCTGTGCCTCATGCTTGACAAAATCGAACATATGACTGGTATGTAAGTTAGCTTTTCTCAAGGGAAAAGTAATGAATCCTCTTAATGTGTGACACTAACCACACGCTGTGCCTAGTGGACTGGAAAACAGTGTTCCCATTGAATTTTTTTCACAAAGATATCAGGTTCATTGCATTAGGATGGGTCTGGGAAAAAGGGTTCCTTTTTTATCCTGTAACAAGACATTAATTGATTGTGCTTTAATTGGGCTTGCACCCATTTTTGGATATGTATATTGAATTAAAATGAAACAATATGAAAACAGTGTTCCCATTGCTGTATATGTTTAAAATGAGTGGTATCTGATTATTTGTGGATATGCCTGGTCCTTAATTATAATACAAACTCTTATTTCTATTATAATTGTCAAACTATTTAGTCATGTCTGACATATTTAATGCTTAATATGGAGTGCTCATCACCAGGGTTCTTCATAGCTTCTGACCATTTTTCTCAAAGGAAGAATAGAAAACATTGTTTCACCAACATTTCGAATATCTATTCAGAATCCTTCATCAGGGCAATGGAAATGAATGGCAATAAATTTAAATATATATATAGATTCTTAAGGCATCGAAAAAGGCTAAAGTCCTGTAGGGAAAGATAAGAAAAAATATAGCCTCTAATAGATAGGCCATGATAATGACTTCTGAGTCCTGGCTGCAAGAAAAGAACTAAGTCTGATCGCATATGGGGGAGATGAGCACTAGGAAAAAGGCAGGTCCTTTTGTCATTCATGGTACCTTGTTGTTGGTATGGTATTTAATGCCATTTACTGTTTAGCGATTCGGATTCATGCAATTGAAATTCTAAATAATTAAAACCTTCTAGTGCAGTTGCTGGAACAACATCTTGAATTCCTGGCTCGTTAATCCATGTCCACCACTCAACCCAGGGTGTGATAACTTGGGTAGGCTAAGCCGAACAGGAAAAGATCATATCTTTCCAGTAATTCTAACCCTGTCCGTCTATAAGTATAAGTCACTAGTACAGGGCCTTGGACAGGATGATCCACTCCAAGAAGGGGTTATTAAAAAGAAAAAAAAGCAGCTCTTTATCTATCACTTAAGTGGTCATTAGGTGGTTCCCTGTAGATGCTGCTTCCTGCATTGATTGAAACGAAATTCAATAAAAATCATTACTTTTTGTTCTAAAGTCCCAAATTTTGAAGTTCACGTCTTTGATTAAAGTTGACACAATAAGCAGACGTGGTCACAAATGTCATTTCTAATTACATATCCCAGTCGTCTCAAAATTATATGTTTGTACTAAAAACATCATTTAAATCTTACCTGGCCAAGCATGCGCCACAGATAGAACACACTCAAAGAGTGTTGTCCATTAGTGGCCTTCGCTTGGTTGTTCATGATTTATTACAATTTTACTGGTAAAACAAAGATTCAAACGAAAAGCCATGAAATCGATTCAAAAATGAGCGCAAAAACTGAATTATTTATATGTTTTCACATTGGAGATACCAACCATTTTCTCTTGCATTTTACCTTTTTTGTTTCTGCCAAATTGTGTATGCGTCTCAGATGCATAAATTATGCAAAGCTTTCCTAGCAAATTAAGGATGTGATATGTTTGGCTGTGCGTAATAGTGATATGCTTTATTCTGGAATAGGAATAGTTTCATTTTAAGTTTTAAGATTTGAATTGATTGGAATACCTGTCTGGATTATCAGTTATGTCTTATTCCTGGGCTTTTGTTTTTCAAATAGAAATCAGGATTCAATAAATTCGATTCAAAATACTTGGTCAAATGGATTGATCAAAACTCTGATTGCTTGATTATTCGATTAAAAACCTCCCTACTTTGTTTTTTACATAGCTTATTCTTGGAGTGGATCACCCTGGCCAAGGCCCTGTGCTAGCGTACACATATAAACGGGCAGGGGTTGTTGGAAAGACAAGATCTTTCATGTTCGACGGGCCTACCCAAGTTCTTAAACCATGCTCACCACACAACCGAGGGTGTAATAACTTGGTGGACCCAGCCAAACAAAGATCTTATCTCCCAACCACCTCACCCCTGACTGTTTTATAAGTGGACGCCAGCTAGCAGGCCATGCTCACCACACAACCCAGGGTGTAACGAGCTGGACTTTTCTGTACTCGAACCAGAGATATGCAACCCGTGATGCCAACATATAAACCACTAGGCCTTATTACCGTTGAACGAATCTTTGTTCTCAGATTTGATTTTGCTTGGAATGGGTTACAGACAGGGATGGGGTTTTCTAGAATTCTAATCAAAAGTGACTTTTTTTTATTGGTCTCACATTGAATTGTTTTGGATTTGAAATAATGATATATGGCAAATTTTATTTTGTAAAACTTGGCATAAATCATGGCTCTGCTGTATAATTGGCCAAAATGGTCAAAAATATCAGCAGTATCATTTTTTTTGAAGGACTAAACATTTCATTTAGACGATAAATTTTGAATACCGTTCAAACTAGAGGGATAAATCTGACACATGATTATCTTTATTGACTGGATGTGACAAACAAGATTGGCTTCCGTGCTAAGTTTCCTGAGATCAGGAAATCATACTGTTATATTGCTTCCTGAAATTTTACACCGGTAATTGATAGACCTAATTGACCCAACAAAATTGGCAATTGAACTCAGCTAATAGCTATCGTTCGTTCGCTTGAATTAAACTTTTTTATTGTAAATATATATTTTCAATTTCTGAAAAGAGACATGGACATGGAGAGACATTTATCTTTAGCCTTTTATGTCTCTTTTTACTCAGAATTTAGAGTATTTTATCTTTTGTTTACTAGCTTATTTTAGAACGTCCCCCTTTACAGTATATAGTTTTGTCGGTGACTTAACCATTCCATTGCCCTGATGAAGAAAATCTGTAGAGACATTCGAAACGTTGGCAAAATATAAAATATCGTTTTCACATCACCGGTTGAGCAATTAGATTCACAATGAATTTCCCTGGTGGCAATCACTCAATCTTTATGTCAGTGCAATGTCCTTTACCTGCTGCCACTTCTAGACGAACAGGGTTAGTTATATAGTAAAAGTTGAACTTGAAATATTTAACCTGCGTGGCCGGCCAAAATATTTCAAGCCTAATTTTAGTCTTTAGCAAAGTTTGGCATGTAACAAATGTACTTCAAAATAAATCGGTTTGATAGATCAAAAGCTGCCTTAATTTTGATCATTCAAGGCAAAATATCTGGCATTTTATTCATTTTATTTTTCTGGTCTCGTGTATTTGCTTTCATTCTATAAGTCTGCTGACCTAAATATGACCGATTGACCATTATGTCATGGAATTTATTTACAAAGCAAACATTCTCTGTCCAAATTGAATTCATTGCACATTTTATGACCCCTTGTTTGAAAAACAAATTTATTTTTCAATATTCACATGAAATTATAGTAGAGTGCAGTGAACGATATCTAACATTCTCGGGCCCGAATTGCAATTCACTGTACATTTTATGACCCCTTGTTTAGAAAATAATTTAATTTTTTAATATTGACATGAAATTATAGTAGAGTGCAGTGAACGGTATCTCACATTCTCTGTCCAAATTAGATTCACTGGGCATTTTATGACCCCTTGTTTGAAAAATAATTATATTTTTTAATATTCACATGAAATTATAGTAGAGTGCAGTGAACGGCATTTAACATTCTCCATCCAAATTAGATTCACTGGGCATTTTATGACCCCTTGTTTGAAAAATAAATATATTTTTTAATATTCCCTTGAAATTATAGTAGAGTGCAGTGAACGGCATTTAACATTCTCTATCCAAATTGGATTCACTGTACATTTTATGACCCCTTGTTTGAAAAATAATTATATTTTTTGATATCCACATGAAATTATAGTAGAGTGCAGTGAGTGGCATCTGTCGCAGACAATTTTTTGTAATATTCATTATTCCTCGAAAAACTGAATAAAACCAAATGTATATATTTGTTGATGGACTAGCCCACATCGGAATTCCGAATATGAACAAATAAATATGGGAGTAATCCAAACACTTATTATTAATATCCAACCAAAAATATATCTCCATGAAGCTTGGGCCACATATAAACTATATATAATTGGTTTGATTCATCATTAGGCCACGCTTGGCGATACATACAGTAAATATTATCAGTCGTGCTTTTTGTCAAGCAGGGGCCATAGATGGATCGTGCCTTGTGACTCGATCCATCTGTGGGCCATACTTGACTAAATGTAGCTTTCTACAACTTATCACCTAATTTTCGCAAAAATGAACTTTCTTCCATCTTGGAATTTATTGTTTGGAAATATGTGGGAAGCCAAAATGTCAAGCATTGCAGCCACCCACATTCAATATTTTTTTTGTTCAAGTACGCTGCGAGCAAGGCTGGAGGTAGCAGCTAAAAGAACTGAAATGACGAAGGGCTATTACAAAGTATAGTAGCACGAACTGCACTCTATTCGGAATACATTTTTTACCAAACTGGACCACTTTATCGAAATACAGTAGGTGGTATCTGCCCTGGGCGATGTTGAATCCATCTACGACTTCTTTATTTGCATTTATTGTCTGTTATACGACATGAGCACACTTTGAGTAAAACAAAACAAAATAAGTTTAATTGGGAACGCTGATCTTTCAAATTTTCGAGGGGAACACTCGATTTCCAAATTAATCTACAGACCACTTAACATTAGCGAGATAGACTAAAATCATTTTACATGTGCAATTTATCATCCAAGTGTGGGCCGAAGACGCAATATGCTTTTAAGGTGAGATTTATCTGTGGCCATGCTTGGACAGTGGAACTTGTGGACTAAAACTTTGAAATTGATTGGAATGTTAAAATGACGTAATCAAAGCTAAAGTACTTCAACTTTGCCTTCTGTTAGGCTATTATATTGCAGTGTTTGATAGGAAACAGATCTAGTCCTGATATCGGAAATTGTATTTTGTCAAGCATGTGCCACAGATGGATCACACCTTGGCAGTGCAATCCATCAGTGACCCATACTTGGCAAAACATGTTTTTTGAATAGTACTTGCTTTTTGTTCGCTTTCCAGTAATGAGTTTTATACCAGAAACTTATTTTCTCGAGCTTATAAACTTCGGAATTGCTCCCTGATTATCTTGACCATTGAAATGACTTTAAAACCTGTTCCAATAAATATCTTTTAGGAATGAAGATCTTTAATCTTTCTTTATTCCTGCATATATGTAGCTCTCTGCACACTAGGGCTTCCAGGAAACTTTTATGTATGATCTTTCTCGTGCAACCTTGCTTAGATCGAATTTTGATAGAAAAAAGATATATATCAGGGAAATCCATTTGAAATTAAAACAATATTTAAAATCCCATTTAGATTTAAAAGTGAAGTTTTAAAGTGCCTAATTTTGCACCAAAATGCTGTTTTTGTGTCAAATTTTACAGTGTATAATGTAAGATCGGCCAAAATCGAATACCTCATAAATTTAGAATCGGATAATTTTTGGAAATTTCAACAAAACTAGTGTAACAAAGATATCTTTTAGAAAATTGTAACATACACCAAAAATGACTTATCTTCATTGCGTTTTTGGCTTTAGTAAATTTTACCTCAATGGTACTGTATATAATCAATGATTTGAGTGATCCTCCTGGGGAAGAAAGGACTTTACCAGAATTCATTTTGAGAAATATAGGTTGGACATGGGATATTCTTTTTCGCAGGGCGTACCCAAGTTATTACACCAATGGCTTCAGTTGTGGTATGAACATGGGTTTATGAGCCCGGTTGGCTAGGAATTTTTTTATTTATTGAAATTCACTCTGAGCAAGGCAGGAAGCAGTGCCTAATGGGAACTAACGGTCACTTAATAGCAAAGAGTTGCTAAAAGATGTAGTATCAGCAACTGCAATCCAAACTAAAAAACATCCCAAACGGAACTGAACCGCCCTGGTAAGGCGCAGTGAGTTCCTTCCATGGACAATGGTAAAACCATCCATCATTTCTTCAGTCCTATTTAGTCGGTGCATACGACATGTAGAAAATTCGGCAAAACTATTCTAAAGCCCGTACCTACAGGACCAAGACATCCCAAACAGAACTGAACTGCCATGACAAAGTGCAATGAGTGGTGTCCCTAGGTGATGGTAAAACCTGGGAGGAAATACGTCAGGACGGTTCTAAAGCCCATATCTAATAACCGAGATCTTCAACCTATGATGCAGTGTCTCAGCCACTAAATTAGCCAGGTCATTGTGCCTGACAGTATGTCAGCTAACTTGTTGATTTGGTTATGGGTTATGGTAAATTTTTTCCTGGGGGTTTAAAATCTTTAGTCCCTCTGGAAACGGTTTGGTTGAACCTTCCCAAGTTTTTACAACCTGAGTTGAGCAGTGAGTATAGCTTAACGAGTCCCCCAGAATCTAACCCAAGATTCCTAATCAGTAATGCCATGCCAACATTTTAACTACTAGGCCAGTAATGTCGTTTCCTTCTGATGGTCAAAAAAATCTTCAATGCCGTCAACACGATTTTGAACCTTTTTCTAAGTTTGAGTGATACCAAACCTTGAAAGAGAGAAAATAATATATATTCTTTTCACAAACATATCATAAAATATTACCCATTTGCTAAACTTGCATCTGATCGAATTCATTTTCGTTGAGTGTCTAGTAGAGCTGGGCGGCATTAGATATATTTTATAACGGCATACCACTGCTAGCCAAGTCATTTTTTACGTATCAAAAACCATGCTATTGTGATGTTATAAGGATGTGAACAATGTGAACCCGACCCAACTAAAAATATCAGAGGCATACCTCTAAATGCGGGCGGGTTGTTGTTTCATGACATTGCAAAAGTTCAATTGAGGCAGACGTGGGTGTTTTTTGTCGTTACTTGATGCAATGATGCATTAACTTGTCACCATTTTAGGTGGTATGTCATGAAATACCAGTATTACAGCAAACCGAGATCGCGAATATTAACACGATACGGTATTTCGGAAAACTCAATACTGGTTATTCACCATCCTATCGATATGCCGCCCAGCTCTAGTGTCAGGAGTTGTAGACTATCTGACATACTGCCAGTCGCATTGTACCCGATAAGGCGTTCCTGTAGCTGAGTAGCTGAAGTTCACTCAAGTGAACACTAATTACTACCACAGTGTGTACTTGACATTTTCCAGTCTACTGCACTGGAACTCTGAGTTGATAGGCTTTATTTTAATTAAAACAAATAAATCGAAATACGATATACCGCCTGCGTAGCCATGGATGGTTGTCTGAAATTGAATGGGCCGTATTTTACTCTTTGCAAATTTTAGCTGTGTTCAATTGCGTTATTTTCATCCAAATGATTGATTTGGAAATTAGATTGATTAATTTTGATTAAACAAATCAAACTTTCGATCATCCAAGTATAGCTTGATTATATAAAGCTTTATTTTTTATTTGTTACCATAATAATTTTTATGCGAACTAGAGATTTTCTCTTTTTTTTTAATAACCCCAGCCGGAAATATTTCATTTAATAAGCACCTTTTATCAAGTTTGGGCCCTGTAGGTACAGGCTTTAGAATTGTCATAACGTATTTCCTGTTTGTTGTAGGAGGCGACTAAAAAGAAGCAAAGAAGTTGTAGATGGTTTATCATCACCTAGAGCAGATAACACTCATTGCACCTTACCATGGTGGTTCAGTTTTGTTTGGGATGTTTTCCGTTTAAAGTGCAGCTGTTGGTATTACATCTTTTAAGTAGCTTTTTGCTATTAAGTGGCCGTTAGTTAGTTCATGTTAGGCATTGCTTCCGGCCTTGCTCAGAGTGGATTTCAATAAAAAAAAGTAAAAATTCTGATGGATTGCGCAGTTCAGGTGGCAGAGTCTTGATTCGCTCTAGGTGTCTGAAATGTTCATGTCATTTTCTTCGAATAGACAAAAAAGATTCGAAATCATCAACACTGCTATGAAATAGCAGTGTTGATGATTTTGAATCTTTTTATACAATTGATTGATAACGGACACTTGAAATCGGCGTTGAATCTTCTAGCCACAGGTATATTATGAAATATTGTGTATTTGTCAATTTTCTTCTGATGGAACCCATCTTCTTCGGGTGTCTGTGTAGCATAGTAGCCGGCATTTTTTTTGTACTCTAGCACAGTCCATCTGTGGCTCATGCTTGACAAAATACAAATTCTGATGAAGATATGACAACTAATTGCTACCGTGCTAAACAGGTTCGTTCGGATTATATGCTTCACTAATTATGATGAAACAGTTGTAGTTTGTAGTTTGTAATTATGACAAATAATGATTAGTGTGTACCTGAGGAATTTATGCGTTTACTTTATCATGTTGGCATTGCAGGTTGAAGACTTGGGGTCCTCCTCCTGGAGAGTTCATATCATTAATCCATGCTAACCACTCAACCCGGGGTGTAATAACTTGAGGAGGCCAAACAACTCTGACCCTGTCCGTCTATGGCTGGCCTTGTTCAGGGTGGGTAAGTGGGTATAAAAAAGGGATGACCATTTACTGCATTGTAGGTTGAAAACATCCCAAAGCTATAAAAACAGCAACGTTGGAAGATCTCCGGCATGGGGGCAGGGCGGTTCGACTCACTGACGAAAAAAGTAATTTGACAGTTTTTTTTTTGCTAAAAATCACCCAAACAATTTTAGCTGAAAAACTTATTCTGGGGATATAATTTGATTGTGAAACGTATCGAAGGCATATGAAATTATCAATTTTTCACATTTTTATAATAATTTTTGTTAATATAGGGGAGATCCCCCAATATTTGACATTGAGGGCCCCACCCGCCCACGCCACTAGTGATAATGAAGTGCAGTAAGTGGTATCCAAGTACTTGAATATCAGATTGTAAGATCCCAGTGATTACATTAGAATCGTATCGCTATTCATTAAGACATAATTATTATTACACTCATTCCAACATATCATGTTTTGTGAAAAGCTTATTTCTTGTTATTGCTGGTCTTGAGTGTTTAATATATCAACCTCAATTATGAGGTTTTCATAATGTCTTACAACCTCAACATTTTGTTTGTCAATCATTGTGTCATCATACATTCACCACTTGGTGGTGCTAGAGAGCCACGTTTCAATTTAATTATTTATAAGTAATGGCCAAGGGAGAAAGGTCATGTGAACTAAAGATATCGGTTTCATCAGCCACTTACAGAAAATATAAAAATTGTAGTTTTTGCTCTGTACTTTTTAATATACGGGGAGTAATATTGTCTCCCCCATTCGTTATCTATAGTCCAAAAAATGCACAGCTTTGCAACTAAAACTAGCTTATTAGTAGGAATGAGCAATTCAGAACACTGGATCTGGGTGGGTGCGAATCTTAAAGTATCAGTAATTAAAATAGGATTACAGAATTCGATTGCTAATTCTCATATATGAGCACACATGTGCTTCAAAGAACGTTGCAAAAACGCGAGTTGGAGCGTGCGTCCGAATAGTGCAGGTATTCTGAATTGCCAATCCATACTTACCACTTCATATCCAGGCTTGCTTTTTCACATTTGTGCCAAATATTTTAACAGTTTTATTTACTTTTATTAAACCTCGTGGTATTCTAATATATACCAGCATACAGGGATGTCTAAGTGGAATCGAATATCCGGATGCATTCGAATGAACATGTTCAATATAGTCAAATTCCTGATATATTACAGAATAGTGGGATGTCAAATATGTCATTTTTATTTCATAAATCTGAACAAATCAACAAATTATGTATTGTAATCAAAATTTTCTGAATTTTGCAATGTATATTCTCCATTAAAAAAAAGTACGAATGCTACCTTTTATTGAGACCACAAGATTACCAATTATTATTTAATGAAATTATATTAAGACCAACCATAAGTCTTGTAAACATAATACACAATATTAGAATAAGATGAAACATAAGACAGGATATATCCATCACCTTTCATCATATTAAAGTCTAAATTTAGAATGTATTCAATATTTCATATTTGAAATAATTTTTTCGGAATGTATTCTACATAGTAAAATATTCGGTTTTGGCCATCCCTGCCGGCATATCAGAGTTCAAATTAAGGGATTCAATTTAAAGCTTTAAAATAAACCCCAAAATTAGAAATTGAAAGTATAATCAGTAGAGATTTTGTGATAGTGGTATATTTCATATGGTTTAATAATACCAATTTTCCATCAAATTTGCAAATAAATATAACAAAATTTAAATACACATATATATTTCTGCTTCATGCTGGTAGCTATTCAATTTTCATACCCAAGAGTCTTCTTTCAAAGCATACTCATGCACTAAGCTACTAAAAACAGATCTGTGTTTTATAATCCAAAGACTACCAGTATATATTTTTGGGGGTCCAGTCATCGTAATCGGTTTAAGAGTTAGGAATACGCGTTGACCTACACATATGGCTATGGGATATGCAAGAGGTCTGCTTATGTCTCGCTAATGCACGGTGGTTTAGTTAAGCACTGCTTATGGCTTCCCATGTCCATGCGCAATAATAATGAGAAAAAATGTTAAGCCTTAAACTTAACCCCCTATCCCCCCCCCCCCCCCCCCCCCCCATATTCAGAACTGGTGTCTGCACGAAAGGTTGTGGTTTTGTAGGTTTGCTCTCTCATAGAATAAAAATTAAATGCTATCCAGTTTTGATTCATGGATTTTTGCCACTAATATAATCTAGTCCATACATTTTATGACTCCTCATGGACAGCACAATTGTGCCAGTTCCAAAATTTTTTCAAAACTATCGTTGGTCCATGTGGTCAAGAAATACAAAATACAATGAGTCGTTTTCGATCTTCTAGGAACTTCGTGATGTAACAACTTTGATTCAAACAGCAGAAAATGTTAAAATACCCACCCCTAGAGGACGTCAATGTGCGATTCTAAATATTTCATGTTACCATAATCTATGCCAATGATTCGTGCTTTTAAAATGTTAATCATTTTTCCTTATTATTGGATTATTTATTCGTCAATATGTGAGTCTTTAATATTTTATGTTACCATAATTAATACCAGTGGTTCGAGATATCAAAAATATTAAATTTTTTTTTTCTTCATTATAGTATTATTTATTTGAGTTTTCGGTTCGATTCGGCCATGGAAGATATCTCATTCAAGTCGAATGCTCCATTTTATTAATTCTTCTTCTAAATCTTCCAGGAACATCTGGATGTGACATCTCTGACACCAGAGCAGCTTCAACAACAGGGATTTGTCGTTGTTCAGGCATCAACAACTGAATCAGAACCAGTTACAACTAGTTACCAGAAGGTTTGGTTTTACTATGGATGTTTTGAAAAATCCGTATAACCTATGTAACGGTGACACAGTCCTGTTTTTCTCTGGGTGTCTGAAAAGGTCATTGTCTTCAGATGGACAAAAAGATTCAAAATCATCAATACTGCTATTTCATAGCAGTATTGAAGATTTTGAATCTTTTTCTACAATTTGATTGCTACCAGGAACTCAAAAAAATACATTTTAACCTTCTAGCAAGAGATCCATCATAAAATATTGCCCATTTGCTAATCGCTTCGGGTGTCTGAGTAGCAGAGTAGCTGGCATTCTGCTATTCTAACAAATGTTTGAGATTCACTGTATAGTTCTAAAAAATTATGCTCAAATATTTCAGAATAATTTTTGTGAATTGAATTGAATATGCTAATAAAAGTCTTTTAATAAAGAAACAAAGACTTCTTTTGAGAAAATTGCGAAAAACATGGAAATTTGCATATATATATATATATACATTTCTAAATCAGTTGAATTTGAATCGTTGAAAAAAATGTATCAATAACTTTGTAAATTCGAAAATCACGAATTGAATCGAATATTCTGGATAATTCTCCATAGGAGTGTAATTTTTGGCACTATGCATTTCTTTGTAAGTGACCTTATGTCTGTTCCTTCAGGGCACTGGTACACTGCCCTGAGCCGATTTCAGTAAAAACGGCTTTCCGCACTGCCTTGAGTGGATTCCAGTAAAAATTCTCATGGAATGCCATTATTTATTAGGTCGAGGTAGATTCATCTGGCCAACGTGAAGTGCGTCAGTACCGAACAACAACTACTACAATTACACAGCGTAAAACGACAACAACCAATCAACAAGGAGAACAGAATATTGTGACATCAGAATACCATTCTTCTGAACCAGTTGTCGCGCTTGAACAGTTCTCTACACCTAGTAATTCTGGTAGTTCGTTCGCATCATTCCACGGATCTTTGTCTCCACCTGCGGACCAGGTTTGTGAAGTTCGAACCAGAATATTCATTTAGTCTATCCAGCTAATATTGCATACAAAAAATAATGAAACAGGAATATTATTTAATTTGCAAAAAGGCTGGAAGAATTTATTTTCTTTTTATTTTATGAAATTCACTCTGAGCAAGGCTGATGAAAGCAGTGCCTAAAAAGAGCTAACTAACAGCCACTCAAATGACAAAGATCTACAAGATTAAGTGCCTGCAACTGCATTCCAAGTGTAAAACATTCCATAGAGAACTTAACCAGCATGGTAAAGTGTAGTGGGTATCTGCCCAGGATGATGATAAACCAACTACCACGTCTTTGTTTCCTTTTAGTCGCCTCTTGCGATACACAGGAGATATGTTATTCTGAAGCCCATACCTACAGGTTTCTACAATCAACGCACACTGCGAGTTGTTAGAGTCCTAGGGCGTTGGTGTTAGGGCCTGACATTGCCTTTTTGCAACCGATACTGATGTTTTGTCATTTTTGACCATCCTTAACCTATATTTTATCTTACGTGGAACTCGTTGAAAAATATTTCCCAAAGAAAAGCAATAAAATGGAAGAGCATGTCTATTGCATAAAAAATGTGTGACTATGCAAATTTTGCAGAGAGAAGATGGAATAAAATTTCATCTCGCGCAAATAACTAAAATATAGTGCAATTTTGCTGTTTGAGCAAAAAACGCATCATTTTAAAATAATTGCTCCCACCCGTTTGTGTATTTTGGTTAGCTGATATTATTGGCCGCTTTTGTGATCTCCCGATATACTAGTATGGCTCACTTATTCATGCCCACCACTCAACCAAGGGTGTAATACTTTGGTTAGGCTAAGCCGAACAGGAAAAGATCATATCTTTCCAGCAATTGTAACCCTGCCCGTCTCTAAGTGGCCGCTGTTACAGGGTGGCCCACTCCAAGTGGCTATAAAAAGGAAACAAAAAAAACAGCGAAATTAAGCCGACATATTGATCAGGCTCTGATTGACATCTATTTTACAGACAGCGGATCGTCGAATCTACATAACTACCACAACTCAAAAATCCAGCGACAATACAGACAACAGAATATTTGAGACTGATATTGACAAATCCTCTGACACTGAGATTCAAAAGAAAAGTTATGTAATATCTGGAGGAGTAGAACAGGTACCATAAATATAAATTACTTTTTTCTTAGCCACTCATTTGCATGGATCCCCCTGAATAAAGCTCTGTACTAGTGGCCATTTATAGACGGACAGGATATTTGTTGTTGGAAAGATATGGTCTTTCTGGCTTGGCTGATACTACCCAAGTTATTACACCCTGGGTTGAATGGTGCTCATGTAAGCAGTCTGACTTGTTAGGACTTGGAACCTTAGATTTTCAACCTGCAATGCCAACATAATAGCCTCTAGCCTACTAAAACCCGACTGGCAATCGAAATTTTTTGTGATTCTGTTTTGTCAAGCCTGTGTCATGGCTGGCTGACAGGTCCATGCACATTAAAAATGAGAAATATGATAATCCAAAAAAAAAGCTCCCCCCCGATTTGGAACTGGTATCTGCAGGAGAGGTCGTGGTTCGCCATATGGTTAAGCTGTATTCTCGGCTTTTCTCTTCCGCAGGATAAAAATGATATCTTATCCTGTTCCAAGATATTTTGCTTGCTTCAAGATTCAAGATAATGTTGTTTTAAGTGTCTAACCTACAGAAAGTTTCTTAGGATTTCATTTTATCCTGCAGGAGAGGAAAGCCGAAATCACAGCTCAATCAAATGGCAAACCACGACCTCTTGTGCAAATACCAGTTCCGAATCGGGGTGAATTATTTTGGCTTATTCCATTTCTCATTTTTCCTGTGCATAGGCTTGGGCATAGTCTAGTCTTCATAGTCTACAACAAAATATTTAATGCAAAATTATTATGCTTTTTACTTAAATGCATTTCTATTGACCAGGTCCAGACTCAATACTACACTCAAGAACAACTACAACAACAGCACAACCAACAGCAGTTTTTTGTCCAACCAGGAACCCAGTTGTGAGTTAATTGAATTTTCTGTTTGTATTTTATGCAACTCAGATCACTTCTCCATATTTATTTTATTCGGCTCGATGGCCTAATGGTTAGCATATTGGCATCGCAGGTTGAATATCTGGGGTTTGAGTCTCGGTGAGTCCGGCTTGACAATCCGTGCCCTACACTCAACCCAGGGTGTAATAACTTGGGTAGGCTAAGCTGAACAGGAAAGATCATAATTATCTTTCCAACAAACTTAACTTCGGAACGTAGTATCAACAACTGCGCTCTAAAGTGGAAAGCATCCCAAACTTCGACTAAACTGCTATCCGAAAGTTCAGAGTGGAATCCAGCCTAAGTAAGGGTAAAAAAATGATCATTTTATTTTCCTTTTAGCCGGCTCTTACGGCATGCAGTAGGCATGTTTAGACAAGGCCACATTTTACACTTTACCACAGCGGTTTAGAGTACAACTGCTGGGTACAACTTTTCGCATCTCTTTGCTATTTGGTCCCTTTCAGGCACTGCTACCAATCTTGCTCAGATGGAATTCCAATAGAGAAAAGTCACTGCGCTTTCTTTTAAGTTTATTTCGAGATGTTTTCTACAATTAACTTTTGCTACTAAATTATGTAGTAGCCCTTTGCAATACACTGGGTGTTGGTTGGTTCTTTTAACCACTGCTTCCGGCCTTTCTTAGAGTGAATTTAAAAAAAAAACAAAAAAAAAAAAACTAGCACACTTTTATGTAATCGTTGTTATATGCCCTTTATTTGTCAGCTTAATATTGTAAATATTCTGATATCCTTGCTTTTTTATATTTTGTGCAACTATTTTGGTGTCTGCACATATACCAATAATGTGTCACTGATAGATCTCACCACTGAGTAGCGGTCTACTCGTGGCAATGCTTGGATTTTTATTTTATGATTTTGTACCAATATATTTATTTTCTGTTGTTTACTGTATATTTATGTGTGGTCACTGGTCATTGTTATTTGCCCTCCATCTGTTCAACTGCTCGATTATTATGAATTATTTTTTTGTAGGTTATTTAATTTTAGAGCTAGCGTACTTGGTCATGTTTCTAAACTTAATCTGGGGTTTTGTCCACTCGCCCGATCTTCATTAAGTATAAATTGAAGTAAAGTAAAATTGGCCAATGTTCTATGTGCAATAGAATATTTGAAAATATTATTTTTATTCGCATTATTTTAGAAATATTTTATTAAAAAAAAATTATGCGCTTACTTTTTAAATTTGAAATTTTATTTTATCAAGCATGAGCCATAAATGGACCGCGCCTCGTGAATTAGAGTAAAGTAAATATGATTTCTCAATACTGTTGTCACAGCGAAGGTCGTGTCGCCAGGACCCGAACCCGATGTCCTCAACCTGTGATGCCAACATGTTTAACCACTGGACTGTCGCACCCACGTCAATATGATTTTTCAATACCGTTCACCGTTATCACATCAAGAAAGTCAAAATAAATGTTTCTCCCTCTAATTCTACATTTAAGGACACAGTCAGAGATAGAAAAACTCATGGAGGACGGCCAATATAACATGGAGCAGTTTGTCGATACGAGATGGGATAACATACAATACGAAGAAGAGGAAGATTTGGATAATAGTTCTGGAAGATTGTTTGAAAGATCAAGAATAAAGGCTTTAGCTGGTGAGAGATTTGTTTTTTAACAGCATTGTGGTGGGTAGGAATCGATGGGAGAGATTGATATTAGCCTATAGGTTTTTTCCAATATTAGCCCTATAGGTTTTAGAATAGTCCTAGCGTATTTCCTGCGTGTCGTAAAAGGCGACTAAAAGGAAACAAAGAAGTGGTGGATGGTTTCTCCATTGCCCAGGGCAGATACCACTCTCAGCACTTTACCGTGGCAGTTCAGTTCCATTGGGATGTTTTCTGTTTAGAGTGCAGTTGCTAGTACTACATATTTTAGTAGCTCTTTGCTATTAAGTGGATGTTACCAGCCTTGCTCAGAGTGAATTTCAATAACAAAAAAAAGAGGTTATCTGCACACGATTGTGACAGTCAACGCTGACAATATTTTCTTTCTTTGGTATTTTTGGTCAGAATCAATGCTGTCCATTTAAAGATTACAAGCAAGTGGGGGGAAAGCTAAACGATAGTTTTATGAGAGTGTGTGTCGTGTTGGTGTTTTGTTTCTGTTTTTAGCCACTTCTTGGAATGGATCACCCTGATCAGGGCCTTGTACTAGTGGCCACTTATAGACAAGCAGGGTTAGAACTGCTGGAAAGATATGATTTTTTCTGTTCGGCTTAGCCAAGTTATTACACCCTGGGTTGAGTGGTGGGTATGGATTAACGTGCCGTACTCGCCGGGAGTCCCACCCGAGATCTTCAACTTGCGATGATAATGGTTGATGGAAATGAGGATGGTTTATTTGCATGAATTAATCATCAGGTCATGCCATCTATTATCACATAGGCATTACTTTTCAAAGATTTAGGTTTGAGTTTGAGGTTTATTTCTACCACTTGAAGCGGGATGGACTTCAACCTTCTCATATCTTTCTAACAACCCTAACACTGATGGGATAGTAATATATAAAACATAAAGTGAGAATTTCTTTAAAGTTCAACTTTTGGCTAGGCACCTTTGACAATTGTTGCAACCTCTTGAATAGGCTTTGGGCGCCCCTATGTCATATCAGGTCAAAGTGGCTTTCTCCCAACTTTTTATTATTTCCTGATGTCAGCAGACATGGATTAAGTTTACAACATAAATTATTTATTTTGTGTCGGGATATATCCTAGTAAATAGCATCGGGTTGAAACATGGTTTGTTAAGCATGGGTCATCGGTAGCTCATGCTTGACAAGAACAAAGTTGAGAAAATTTTTGTACTGGGACAGAATTTTAGCTTGTTCATTTGAAAATAGTTTGTATAGAGTGAGTTCTGTAAGCACTGTCATTATAACTGCCTTGTCTAGATATTAATTTATAATTGTAGATATCAGGGTGGCTTTAAATGTCTGAAACCATCATGCCTTTTGTTTGCATGAAGCAAAAACCTTTGAAATCTATTAATTGGGTAAATTGGGTATTGTTTCAAGTTTCTATGTAATGCGTATGTTCTCTGAATTTCAAATTCCCAAACTATATTTTAGAAACCTCTGCATTTTCCAGGTGTCTGAAGCACATTGGTGTAGTATTTAATTAGTGAGAAATTTTTTTTTATTTGGAGTACATGTCCTAAGATTTGCTTTCTTAATGAGTTGTAAATCATGTTCTACTGCCTTCATGATTGTAGCTCAGTAATGTGGGTGATTTCTATGCATGAAAATTTGTGCTATGTTTTTTAATAAAATTAAATGGTTTCAGAGCTTTATGTTTTAATCCAAAATTTATTTCATATCTTTTCTCATATCACTGGTGAGTTTATCATGACTCATCATAAATGCCAACGAACGATTGGTGATGAAAATTCAATAAAAAGACCATATGGTGATGATTACGTCATTAGCATCATAATTTTTGTTGAGGGATCAGTTAATCTAATAAAGTAAGTTTCGTTCAGAAAATAATCAAAATTAGGGATGGCCAAAATCGAACATCTTTGGGTTTCAGAATCAGATCGGAAGTCAGATAATAAACAAACAAAAACATCTTTTTTATCAGCCTATAATTTGAGTGAAACTTCACACTTATTTTCGAGAAAAATTCAAAATTATTCTTTTGTTGATTTCGAATTGTTGCAGAAATCGAATCGAATAATTCATGATTCGGAAATTCCGAATCGGATCGAATATTTTGGACATCCCTAATCACAATAGTTTCTTATTTATATAAAAATGAGGTTCGTTTATTGTTGAATTAGTGGTATTTACTCTGCCAGCCAGTTTGACCCGGCCTCACATTGTAACCCTATGTATACAAAGTCATAATATTGCATCAGCAGGGTGAATTTCTCAGCTACGTATGGGATGTAGTTAAAATGGACTTAGTAGGTAGTACAATATCGTCTATGGACTATATATGGGCCTTGCATGACAGTGTGATATTAAAAATAAGTTATGTATAGATATGATTTGGTAGTACAGAATCATATATGGCCCATATATGAACATAGGTATGTGGTTCAGCTTTGAATTTGGTCTACATATGACGATGGATTGGTAGTCTGGTATCATGTATGGTACACATATGGGAATGGATAAGTAGTATGACATCAAGTTTGGTCCACACATGAACATGGATTGGTAGTATTGTATCATGTTTGGTACACATATGTACGTGAAAAAGTAGTACAATATCAAATTTGGTCTTCATATTAACATGGATTAGTAGTATTTTTTTATTGAAATTCACTCAATAGCAAATAGCTACTAAAAGATGTAGTACCAGTAACTGCAATCTCAACGGAAAATATCCCAAGCGGAACGGAAGTATGGTATCATGTTTGGTACACATATGGGCATGGATTGGTAGTTCGATAGCAAGTAAGGCCAAAGATGGACCATGCCTGGAAGTCCCGGTCCATTCGCGACTCATACATTTCAAGAGTTTTATTTGGTCGAGTTAATCAGTAATGTATCAAACTGAATTGGTTGTTTGCACGTTGCTTATTGATGCGAGGATATTTTGTAATCGTTGTAATCGATTTCTAATGAGAATTTAATTCTGTGTGTTCAAACTTTTGAGGTTAAAATCAGCATTTCTTGTAAGAAAAGGACAATTCGATGAGTGGATTTTAGCTTGGGGAGGTTGTGTAATACTTGGTTAGTAACATCTATGTCGCAATAGCTAAATATTCTGGAATTAGGATTAGATTTAGCTTTAGGGTGCCCAGGTAGCCCGGTCAGAAAAGTTGTTAGGAATACCCTTTGAGCTACTTATCACTAACGACCTATGTTCGAATTCCATATAGGATGCTTATATTAATAAAGATTTCTGGACATCTTTTCGGCACATGGTGATTCACGTAACCGATAGTTACAGCTTCCCCCACCAACTTTGTCCATGCACAGGAAAAATCTGGTAACGCTTAAGCAAAAAATACTATACTGCACGAGAGAACTGGTATCCGCACGAGAGGTCATGGATAGGGACAAGTCCATATTCTTTGCTTTCCTCTCCTACAGGATAAAAATAAAATCCTAACCTATAATCTATTTTTTATTCAAAATTATCTATTTTATAGCAAAATCTGATATTTTATTTTGCAAGATTTATCAGCGAAAATCACGGCGAAATTTTATTTCTTCTGAAATTCTCCATAAAACAACTTTCAATTTTCAACAATTAGATCGGATCAAATAAATATGATAATGATTTAGTAAATGACTTCGTGATTATTAGTACAACTAATATTCTGCCAGCCTGAATATGCCATTTTATAGCCATAAAATGAAGTCAAACTGTCCCGAACTGCGTAACTGAGATTCAAACTACATAGTGCAACCATCTGACTCCAAGGCAGAGAATTTATGCCCAAGCATTCTGTGTTGTTAAGTATGTGTCACTGATGGATCGTGCCTCCGAGGCACGGTCCATCTGTGACACATGCATCGCAAAGTAAATTTTTCGATTAGGTTGAAACTTTCTTCCAGCGTTTCATGCGTGCGCGGCCAAATAGAGAAACAGAACTGATGAATGTTTTGCCTTGGACAGGGCAGATACGAGGTCATGGATTCATTTATCTTGGCTCTTGTTTTTCTTCGGCTGTCTGAAATGTCCCTGCCATTTTTTTGAGATAAACAAACAGCTTCAAAACCATCAACACTGCTATTTCATAGCAGTATTGATGATTTCGAACCATTTTCTGCAGTTTTGCAGCTACAAGACAGGCAACTAAAGGGACATTTTCATCTTCTAGCAAGAGATATATAAAAAAAATGTTGACAACTTGCTACTTTTATATTGATGGACAGAACTATCAACTTATATTTGAATTATTTTGAATACAGACATGGTTATACACAACTATTCAGAAGTGTTCTTATCACTCTCATAATCACTCCAAACTTAGTTGACATCGTTAAATTGTCAGTTGAGAAAAAGGCGTTTCCATTTTGAATTGCGGGGTAAAGTACTGGTGTTAACATAGGACAATAGCCAGTGATTCTTTAATACTAACTCAACCGAAACGAGCCTTTTATTCTGTGCAAATTGACGTAATTTTCTCCGGAAAGGAGGTAATTTTGTAGCATCAAATATGTGCCATATATGCACCATGTTTACTTGAGGTCATTCATCTGCGTCCCATACTCAATCTTGTGTGATGAATTGAAACAATGTTGTTCACGCCCGGAGAGTCGTAAGGGCTCTTGTGTTCCTTTGAGAGTGCAGTTTCAAGTATGTGCCCTATATGAACCATGTTTACTTGAGGTCATTCATCTGCGTCCCATACTCAATCTTGTGTGATGGATTGAAACAATGTTGTTCACGCCCGGAGAGTCGTAAGGGCTCTTGTGTTCCTTTGAGAGTGCAGTTTATTGTTGATTACTGATGTAATGGGGCAGTTGATACTGCGCTAATATTGTGGGAATTGTTAGACTTGTGAAAGGTTGCCGATTAGTTATATGCATATATATATATATATATATTACATAGGTATATTTATTTTCTTATTGAAGTTCTCTTATTGAAGATGTAATACCAGCAACTGCACTCTAAGCGGAAACCATCCTGAACTGAACCACCAGTGCAGTAAGTGGTATCTGACCTGGGCGATGATAGAGCCATCTACCACTTTTTTTCTTTCTTATAGTCGCCTCTTAAGACATGCATGAAATTAGTTGAGACTATTCTAAAGCCCGTACCTACAGGGCCTGAATATATACATATATATGCAGTATCGAAATGTTTCACGTCTGGGTGGAAATTGCTAGGTTTCTGTGAGGGGTTAGTATCATACTGGCAGGATGCCAGTTATTCTGCTGTCCGGACACCTGAATAAAATGAGAACAAAGTCTTGCAAATGGACAGTATTTCATGATATATTTATTGCTGGAAGACTAGAATTTTACTCAAGTGTAAATTCAATTGAGGATATTATGAAACTCTGAAAAATCAATTTTGAAAATCAATAAGACTAGGTCGACCATAAAACGAATCAATGATTATTTATTACTGAAGAACTTGCAACGCAGATCAATTTTATTATGCTTTGATGATGATATTTTGTTAGGGAGAAGTATTTTGTTAGGAAGAAGTGGTATTAAAAAGACGGTAGTCTCTTAGCCTTCTTAACTAGGTCAGGATGACAGAAACTTGTGAATGCTAAAGGAGAGGGATCGTTTGGTTGTGTACGTTTCTGCTTTGTAGGCATGTGAATATGATTAACTCGAAGCAATGCATGCGTGTATTGCCGTTCTTATTTTGTTTCCCGAAACTCAACGCAATGCATCAGTTAGACAATTCCATGTGTATTGCGGCATTAAATATACATCGAAAGCTTGTGATTGTTTTTTTGCTTAAACTTCATCTGTTGGTCAACATTTTCTGTGTATTAGTAGAAGGTAGCAGCTAACATTCTGCCAAGCCAGCTTGCCTGGTCAATCGTTACAATTTTTATGAACAAATTCCAAATTCCTTTTAGTAGAGAATGCTCGATGACCATCAACAATGTAGCATAATCCTTGCTTACCATGGGATTCCATGCGCCTTATAGAGCTTATCAAAACAAAACGCTGCTGGTGTTTATAAAGCATTGAATGGTTGTTGGTTTTGCTTAGTGCCTGGTTAATGGACAGCGGGTAGTTGATATCCAGAAATCTGAAAAACCAAATCTTTCTTGCAAAGATATTTTATGTTTGCTCGGAACAAGATTACAGAAATTCCCTTCACCTCTGAAGGACGATTAGCTGTTTGTGGCGACTTGCTAAATCAAGCAGGAAGCTGTATTTGAAGGTCTTTAAAATTTGCGTCTGTTAAGATGAGGATTCCTCAGTTCTCATTCCTTCATGTAGATCTTTGCTCACTGGTGGTTTCAGGATACTATTTTATTTTTTATTGAAATTCACTCTGAGCAAGGCCGGAAGCAGTGTCTGAAAGGAACGAACTAACAGGCACTCAATAGCGAAGAGCTACTAAAAGATGTGGTACCAGCAACTGCACTCTAAAAAGAAAACATCCCTAATGGAACTGAACCGCCATGGTAAAGTGCAATGAGTGGTATCTGCCTGGGCAATGTTAAACTATATACCACTTCTTTGCTTCGTTTCAGTCGTCTTTTAAGACATGCAGGAAATATGTCAGGACTATTCTTAAACCCGTCTAACTGAGTATGATATGGCTTCTGCAGCCTTATCTGAATTCTTATATATATATATATATAGAGAGAGAGAGAGAGAGAGAGAGTTATTTGTATTATATGGAAAAGAGGAAAAAAATTTTGATACCAAAAAATTTCAAAATTGAAGGATATTTATACAAAATCTTGTCCCAAATTTTAAAAATTGAAAATATCTGTGCTATGGAACATCTGCAAAGCATTTTGTTGTCGATATTATATTCAATACAAAGCTGTATTTATGCTCGAGCGAGACAAGGTGTGGTTTCATAAATATTGCTATAGAATATATGGATGAACGCAAATACAGACTATAGCCTGCTTTGTACATTGCGGTATTGTTTGTATTTTATTGCTTTGCATTGTGGTTGTCTTTTTAGTTTAGTTGAAACGGTTTTTAAAATTAACTACCGGATTTAAAAATAATAGGATAATGTTTCAACATTTCAGATAAACCAAATAATTTTTTTTGGATTGAAATTCACTCTGAGCAAAGCCAGAAGCAGTGCCTAAAAGGAACCAACTAACGGCTACCTAATAGCAAAGAGCAACTATAAGGTATAGCTAGTGAGAGCAACTGCAGTCTAAACTAAAAATCCCAAATAGAAGTGAATCGCTATGGTGAAATGCAGTGAGTGGTATCTGCCTCTGGTGGTGGTGATTTGACCATATTTTGCCCAGTTATGTGCAAATTAATGACAAATTTTATTGGCGGAACCATAGCTGGACCGTGTCACCCTTTCAATTTTTAAGAATTGTTAAATGGTTTTACCATCGCCCAAGACATATACCACTCACTTCACTTTACGATAGCAGTTCAGTGCTGTTTGGAATATTTTTTGATAGAGTGCAGTTGTTGTGCTACATCTTGTAGTAGCTTTTTTATGGGCACTTCCTGGAGTGGATCACCCTGAAAAGGCCCTCCACTTATAGGCGAATCGGGTTAGAATTGCTGGAAAGCTATGATAATTCCTTGTTCGGCCTAGACTACCCAAGTTATTACACCTTGGGTTAAGTGGTGGGCATGGATTATCAATCCGGACTCGCCAGGACTTGAACCTTTGTAATTAAGTGGCCATTAATTGGTTCCTTCTAGGCACTGCTTCTGGCATTGCTCAGAAGGAATATCAATAATAAAACAAAAATAATTCAATAAAATTTTCCAATCGAATGATACTTAATTCTTGCCATCCCAAGTCACTGGTGTGAGAAATTACCTGATAAGATTTCTCATTCCAGACTTCCACAATGATGAATGAAATGTACATGTCATGCTCGACCATGCGCCTTTATTTTAACAATGACGTAGCTATTGTGTGTATTCGTGAATTATCTTCTTGCCGCCTTTTTCTATGTTAAAAGTTAATAAGTCACATGTAGACTCTTTGTATATTAACCCAGTGATCGCAAAGTAAACATTGATACTGTTATTTGAATAGGGTTTTTTGAATGGGGTTTTAATTTTTTGTTCACTCAGGGTTAGTTTTATTGTTAGGTAGAGACGTCCTCTACTGATCGAGGGTTGATAGAACCTTTATAACTTGTTATTCAATAGCTTTGGAGGACACGTTAGATGAGATCTATATGGTACCTTTGCAGACTAGCAGAATGTTACAGACGTCAGAATGTTAGTTATTCTGCTTTCAGACGCATAAAAATAATGGATGGAACAAAAGTGTTAATATTTTTGACTCTTTTTTTTGTCCCTACAAAAAAATACCGATGCACAAAATTCCTGGACACTTGAAAAGACAAAAAGATTCTGTTTCATTTGTAAAACAAAAAAGAAAAAAAATTTTTGTCCAAACGGCTTCAAATTCATCAACACTGCTATTTAATAGCAGTGCTGATGGTTTTGAAGCTTTTTGGTTGATCTGAAATGAACATTTTATACAAACTTCTCTGTGATTTTTATGGTACCATTGCACACTGGCATAATGTTACAGACAGCAGAATGTCAACTATTCTGCTTTGCAGACACCTAAAGACAGGCATGAAGCTTTTTTGCCCATGCAAGGAAAAGTACCTGATACAGACAGAGAGTATTATATAGACAAATTTACAGTTTATTTCGGAAAAAAGGATTACCTTCGTAAACCAAACAGAAAAGAATTCAAGCATTTTATGGAGGCACTGAAATATCACATTTTAGTTTTTGACGATGATAAAATTGTTCAAAGGGCTACAAATCCATCAACACTGCTATTCAATAGCAGTTTTTATAGTTTTGAAGCTTTTTGCTTTAGATCCTTTATGCCCTGTTATTCAAAAATTGCAAGGTTTATTTGTACAGACGGAATTTACCCAAATTAATGTATACTTAAAGATTAAGCGACTGGGTTGTCTTTTTGTTATTTTATCAAATGGTTTTATTACCCGAAACAGATACCACACACTGTACTTGGATATAACGGTCCAGTTTTGTTTTGGATGTTCCCACTTTGAGTACAGCTGCTGGTGTTACGTTGTTGTAGTAATTCTTTGCGAAAATATTCTTTCACTGCCTGTTTCAGAATTGCTAAGAGTTAATTTCAATATACAAAAATATCATGTTCTCATTCCACAGAAATATAAGTTTATTGTAAGCTTTTGTTAAAACATAGTCTAACTTCTTCAGACTTTAATCTTGTCTGAAGAAGTTAGACTATGTTCTAACGAAAGCTTACAATAAACTTATATTTCTGTGGAATGAGAACATGATATTTTTGTATATTAGCTTGATATTATCTCATTCGTGTATCCTTGTGAATTCTCTCACACACGGATCCAGGATTGTAAGGAAACAAGGAGGAGGGATAGGTAGTTCATTGCAAGATATCAACGAATTAATTTTAATATATGAACAAAAATTAGATATCTGTCAAAGTAGCTCTTTGCTGTTAAGTGGCCGTTAGTTGGTTCCATTTGGGCACTGCTTCCAGCCTTGCTCAGAGTGAATTTCAATAAAAAAAAAAGTCTTTGAAATATGTTTTTTTTATGAAAGGTATTTTATTGAGTAGCCAGTGTTAGCTTATTCATGTTTTGTAATTACGTTGCTGAACATAAATGATTGGTCGCTGTGGGTCGTTTCCTGATTGTGTACGATTGAATCTTAATTTAATTAGGAAAGCTAAAGACAATTGAGTAAAGTTTGTACTAGTAACATAAAGACAACAGGGACGGCGTTTAAGATTTTTTTGTAATGTTTTGTCAAATTTGGCTAGCTGATCATTGATATGTAGTCCCATATGTGGCTCATGCTTGATAGGATAAGACTATTTGATGGGGTGAAGTATACATTTTCTAAAAATAGACTCATATTTTGTGATTTTAACAATTTCGCGAGAAAAACTCTTTGTTTGTTCATAATAGTATTGCTGATTCGTAAAAAATTATTTTAAATTTAGCAGATATTTTATTTTGGCCACCCCTAGTAGAAATAAAAACAAAAGAATTACTATTGCTTCATTAGTGAGGTACATTGAATTCTGTCAATGTAGCATGGACCAGCATAGGAGGAGTATCAGTTTTCGTTGTCTAACGTTTACCGCGACCGTACTTTTGTGTTGTTAGAGCGCTAGTAATCGCTTGATATTATTGTTTCGAAAGCGATATACACCACACCTTTTTTGTGGAATTTCTTGAATATTTCACTGTGACTGATTGAAGTCGAAAATAATTTCTAAAATTGTTGTTAGATATTGTTTTACCAGTATTTGACCATTATTAAATCGTGTCAATGAAACACATCAATCCATGAATTATGCTTCGACATGAAAGTATTTGATTTCATTGTCTGACGATTATCGCTACCATATTTTTTTGAAGTTGTAAAAACGCTCGTAATTGCTTGGTATTATTGTTATGAAGGCTTATCAAGTTCAATTTGCCTCAAGCTATGAGTTTTTGAAAAAAATGTAACGGCAAATAAATATGTGGTTAACATTTATCGCCGTGTGAATGTAGCGTGAAATTATTAATAGTGATTGTCTTCGAGTGACCAAAGTCGAATAGGCTAATAATAAGTAAGCCAAGACATCTTTCCAAAAAATTGCAAGCTGAATCAAAATTTATACCGGTATATATATTTTCAGAAAATTTTTGATTTCGGTGAATTTGAATAAAATTTTTTTAATTCAAAAATAACGAATTGATTGAAATATTTTGCACAGCCAGGGCATTGGTCACGGTTACACAATTTCAAATTTAAGTCAATTTCAACACTATATTTAGAAAGTGTATAAAAATCAATATCCAGGGCAATAATTCTCTCTTTTTATTTAATCCTATGGTTAGATTCAAGAGCACTCAAGCAGAGAGCTTGGTTTTGTTGTTTTTAATTTTAAGCCAAGTTAAAAGTTGTGCCAAGCATGTGTCATAGATGAACCACACTCATTCAAGTGTGGTTCATCTGTGGGTCATGCTTGACATATTGAATCCATTATAATCTTGTACGGCAATAAATAAGTCTCACAACACACAATATCATCTTCGGCCATGTAAATCCTTTTATAAACTAATTGTAACCTCGTAGGAAAAACGTGACATCGACGTTAAATCCAGAATATGTGAAATCATTTTTGGCCATTGTTTAAACCTAACCGTAGCCTCATAGAAAAGACGTGACATCAGCATCAATCTCAGAATATATGAAATGATCATGTTTGGCCGTTGTTTGAACCTTATCGTAGCCTCGTGGAAGAGAGGTGCCGTCGTTTATTTGTCATGTTTATTCAACCGTGAATTGTTTGGAAAATCTTGTATTATATCTCGTTTCATTACGCATGGATCAAAATATATATTTTATTAAAATTCGCTCTAAGCAAGGCTGGTACTAGCCCCTGATCGAAACTAACTACCGGCCTCTTCAATGAATGAGACACTGATTGCCATCGTCTTGGCGCCGCGTTCCATTAGTGGTTTTACAATCACCCTGAGCCAATTCCACTCACTGCACTTTACCATGGCGGTTCAGTTCCGTAATATATATTTTATTAAAATTCGCTCTAAGCAAGGCTGGTAGCAGTGCCTTATACGAACCAACTGTTCAACTATTGGCCAATTGAAGTCAAGAAAGTCCCCAATCAAAAGTTTTATGTGGGGAAAGAATGAGACAAATGTGGTCATGTAACGCTTGGGATTGCGATCCATTAGTATGCAAAATGAACAAGAACATGTGTTCAGAAAATATTTTGGACTGGGACAGAATTGGAGTCCCAGTAACTGCACCCCCAAGCACTATCCTAACGCATTTCCTGCGTGTCGTAAGAGGCGACTTAAAGGAAGCAAAGAAGGGGTAGATGAGTTTACCATTGAACAGGGCAGATACCACTCACTGCATAGAGTACAGTTGCTGGTACCACATGTTTAGTAGCTCTCTGCTTTTGAGTGGTCGTTAGTTGGTTCCTTCTTTCAGGCACTGCTTCCGACCTTGCTCAGAGTGAATTTTAATAAAAAAAAAATTAAAAAAAAATCCCAGATAAAACTAAACTACCGCAATAAAGTGCAGTGATTCCGGTATATGCCCAGGACGTCTTTAAAATCATCTATAACTTTATTGTTTCCATATATTCACCTCTTGCGACACACAAGTGGAAGGTTCCCAAGTTCACTTGTTTGTCGTTATATATGGACCGTATGTGGATCGAGCCAATATGTGGGGATTATTATTTGTGATTCTTTTTGACAAAAATTACTTTCGACCAGTAATGTCACTTAATTTTTAAGTGTTTTTTATCGCCTGCCAAAGCGCAGTTAAAATGTTGCCGACATTCCAAAATATCCACAAATACCGATTTCCGATTCACTAATCTTGGCGCGAATTGTACTAAAATCGCAAACGTAAACAAAGCTTAGAAAGTCTATAGCTCCAGGGTGTTTGTATTTCTGTAGTACGGTAAACCATTTATGGGCTGATATTACAAATTAAGCGATTAGTATAAACTTAGTGTGGTAGGCAGGAAAGTTCTCATTTTAATATTATTGTATTTCAGGATTCTGATTTAAATTAAATGTTGTTTTCAATGCTCTAAATTTTAATATGTAAGCATGTACGCGGGTAGAAAAAAATTCAGGAATTTGAAACATTCAAAAAAAAACTTCGAAAAGTACTGGTTTCTGAGTAAAATGAGTTGTTTTAGAGTCTAAAATAACTCATTTTACTCAGAAACCAGTACATTTCGAAGTTTTTTTTTCGACTGTTCCAAATTTCTGAATTTTTTGTAATCCTTTTCATGTTTTTAAAATTATTTTGTGTGTATTTTTATCTTTTTTGATGGAATCCTGTACCTCAAGTTATACAGACCCTTTCTTCTGGGTGTTGGTGTAGCATAGTGGCAGTCAATATCCCAATAATTATAGCTAGAGAGGTTTTAGATGTTGAGATCCTAATATTTTTGAAAGCGGATAACAAAAAAAACTACATACCTTTAACATACTCAGTTCAACATACTTTTTACATACCGGTACTTCGTTAACATTCTTGGTTACGCGGAGTTCTAACTTTATATTAAAATTATTTGTGCGTTCTGTATGTTACGTTTTAAGTTTTTGTTACATCTTGTGTGTTGTCACTTGTATTCATTGGCAGGCTACCGTTGAATTGTCACGCGTAAGATCTTCAATGTACGTAAATGAATGTTTTTGTGCGCATTGTATGTTTTATTGTAGTATCTTGCAGGATGACAGAATGCTATTTTGCTTAGCTGTCATACATGTAGCTAAGCTCAGGTTAGATCAATCAGTCAAGAGTTAGGAATATGCTTTATGCTACGCATCATTAACGTCCTGGGTTCAAATCCCACTGAGGTATGATTATATGCGAGAGGAAAAATGCGCAAAATGTTGAGCCAAAAACTTTCACTTCGATTAGGAACTGGTGTCTGCATGAGAGATCGTGATTTGCCATATGGTTAAGCTGTATTTTTGATTTTCCTCTCCCGCAGGATGAAAATGAAATCCTATCCTATCCTGCCATTACACAGCATTTTCACTGCTTTCCTGATTGTGTTGATCTACAAGGCTTTAAAACTCTCGTTAATAGACATCTATCAGGGATGGGGGTTCCTTAGTTCCTATTCCTGCATTTCATGTAGCTCTTTGCACTTTGGTGGCTTCAGAAAAATTTTCAGGTATGATTCGTCTCCTGTGGCCTTGCTATGAATTAATTTTGCGGAAAAAAAAGTATTGATGATTTCCAGAGTAGCTGACATTCTCTACTTCCGCTATCACTATATGGGCTTCCCGCATATTTTTTCTCGTAAATTTTCTTCAAAAGTAGCAGAGAAGCCGATATGCTATCCCACTGCTCTCTATAATGGGGATCTATTACTTTTGTTTTGTTATCACTCCTATTCATATGCAGGCTACCGTTGAATGGTCACGCAGTACAGTCTTCAATGTACACAAATATGGACAACTTGTTTTGTAAACCACCGTTTTTGTTAAGAAATTTTGGAGGGAAATCCAGCTTTAGGATAGGATAACATTTTTATCTTTTAAAATTTGAGATGATCGAGTGCATTACTACATTATTAGCATCAAAGTATTGTATCAAATTTAACAAACTCCATTTTGCAATTGACTTTAATTTTTAACATTGAGTCTTTTGATAATAAATACAAAACTAGATAATACTGAACCATTAAAATAGAGTGCTGTAAGTGGGACTTGCCCTACACAATTTTAAAATTATTCCCCACTTTTGTGTCAAATTTTCAGTCACATTTTACAGCCGCAGGAAGTATGTTAGTGCAATTCCAAAGCCTACACAGTCCTACATGGTGAAGTTCTTGATTACTTAGCTTATTTAATAAGAATAGCCCATTTTTAGCTGAATAATAAAATAATTTAGTTGGCTCGTTGTGATTGAAATGGACAGCCAAATTAGAAATATTTTGTACTTATAGTAATAAATCCAGTATCTAATATACTGGTGGATTGAGCTGTGAAATTCTCGTTCACATGGGTTTGCCACTTGAGCGGATCAGCTAAGTAGGCTCGAGTGTACTCAACGTGCTAGATTTAGTCTGTTAAACCATAGTGTAGGAATAGTGCATTGAAGTGGCGAACCTTTTCAATCTTGACTTGTTTGGTCGCCTCGTTATTTGGGTGTTTTAGCCAGAATGTCAGCTACTCTGTTACTTGAAATATATGAAGCAAATAGGCAATAATTTATGATATACACCTCTTGCTCGAGAATTAAAATGTCTTTTTTGTGTGTTTTATAGCAACCAAACTGGACAAAAAGTTTCAAAATCATCAATACTGCTATGAAATAGCAGTGTTGATGGTTTTTAAGCTTTTTGATCCATCAAAGAAAATAACATGGGCGTTTTTAGACTCCCGAAGAAAAACAGGTTTCTACGGCTCTGGTTGTAATTGTCTTGTCTTCCGGTTGGGAGTGAACGGTACATGACTGATCCAAGCAGTATGATTAAGCTAAATTTTCGGCTTCCCTCTCCTGCAAGATAAAAATGAAATCATATCCTTGTATATAATAACTCTTCAGTATTGAAAGTAGAGAGACACAATTTTTTCCGTAGTAATTCGCGCAAGGCAGAGCCGAAGCAGAACCTAAAAAAGTTAGAGGTGGAAGTTAAAGAGGTTTTACAAAACGTAGTGCAAAACTACAGTCTAAGTCACCCAAAAAAACAAACTAACAGCCACTCCTAATATTGCGAAGAGCTTCTACAAATAGTATAAATAAAACGTCCGTATAGTACTATGAACCGATGTAGTATAGTGCAGTGTGTGCAACTATAAATAATGTATTGAAGTTGTGGGCGCGATGGCCTAGTGGTTAAACATGTTGGCATCGCAGGTTGAAGAGTTCCGGCTAGTACGGCTCGCTTATCTATGCCCACCACTCAATCCAGAGTGTAATAACTTTGGTAGGCTAAGCCGAACGGGAAAAGATCGTATCTTTCCAGCAATTGTGACCCTGTCCGTCTATAAGTGGCCGATGTTTCAGGACCTTGGACAGGGTGATCCACTGAAAAAAGTGATTATAAAAAAAGTTAACAAACCCTCTCATTCTTGGCTCAATTGGATGCCTGTGTTTGGCTGTAGTAGTCGTATCCCAACCAGAAAAAGTTTGTCAAAACTAGTTTTGTTAAGCATGGGTCATTGAGGGATTTCTTTCCCAAGCACGAACCATCTTTGGCTCATAATTGACAAGAGTAAATGTCCGATTGGGACAGTTATTCCAGTCTGAAGTATTTTGCTGACTCCTATGTTCAGTTCAGGCTGAGTATGTTCTTATCTGAATAGTCAGGTAAAGGTATTCTAGAAAATTTCCGATGAAAGATTATTTAATCATTTTGCAGTTAAAATCATGATATATAACATATTTTGCATTATTTAAACCGGAAAATTGACATAAATATGGTCGTTCAAATTGACATAAATATGGTCGTTCAGGTATTATCAACAATTTCATTCATCTCAAACATTTTATAATATTAGCGATTTGTATAAAGCTTGTATATATAGTGAATTTTGAATAATAATTTTGTCTAAACTAATTTTTAAACCTTCAGTATGCAGCTGGATTAGTATAAGTAAATCGTGCATGACAAATTCATCACAGAATTAGAATCTTTGTGAGGACCACCCGAGAATCGTAGCTTCTAGCATTATCCTAATGTCGTTACTAATTGAACTAACCAGACACTAAGTTAAGGCCACAATACATGTGAAGTTGTCCTGCCGATGCATTGCATTACGTTTTGGGTAATAAAATAAAAACGGCAATACACAATGGCATTGCTTTGCGTTAATCGTGTTCACATACTTACAAAGCACAAATGCAAAAAAGAAACAATCACTCTTCGTTAGCTTTCATAGCAAACCGTTCTGTTTTATTGGAAAACGTAAGGAAATGCATGCAGATCATTGCGCTTGCGTAAAGCCAAGGGTAAAATGAGACAAACCAAGAAATAACGCAACCTATGCAAACGTTTAGTGCTACCTTTATCAAGAATGGTTTGTGGTTTCATCTGTTTCATATAAATCTGTTATTGCTTCCTTATGAGTTTATTAGTAATGGAAAGGAAATATCTTTAGTTAGGAGCGATGAGCAATAGTTTTAATAATAAAATAGTTAGCGATAGCGTTGTTTTGTTCTGTATGTAATTGTATCAATGAATTACTCTTTTTGGAAAATTTTCTATTTTCTTGGTATGTTTCCTGCATGTCGTAAGAGGCGACTAAAAGGAAGCAAAGAGGTGTTAGATGGTTTTACCATTGTCCAGGGCAGATACCACTCACTGCACTTTACCATGGTGGTTCAGTTTCGATTGGGATGTTTCTGTTCAGAGTGCAGTTGCTGGTACCACATGTATTAGTGGCTCTCTGCTTTTAAATGGTTCCTTTCAGGCATTGCTTCCGACCTTGCTCAGAGTGAATTTTAATAAAAAAAATAAAAAATGTTCTGAAATTCTGCTAGTCTGATGTCCAAATGATATCATAATACGCCAGTGAACCATTTTTTATTTCGACGTCCGACAAATTGTCAGATTGTCGTGAGAATCCTCTGTCAGTGAATAGTGAAACTGTAATGTTTCATTCTATAAATAGACTCCAGTATCGTTTTATATGTAATGCGGCCTGCCAATTACGTTGGACAGGAAATTATAGCAATATGTATTGGTGTCGTATGTTAGTTGGCGGAATGTACATTAGGTTGATGGAATATCATTATCTGGAACTGATTGATAGAGTACCGGCTGCTGGGTCGCTCAGCCACTCTGAATAAATAGTTGTTAGGGTCCAAGATGTTGAGCATAGTGTTGCCAGGTTGGCAGAATCTCGATTGGCTTTGGGTGTCTTTAAATGTTGGTGTCATTTTGTTCGGGCGACGAAAAAGCTTCAAAACCATCAACACTGCTATTTTATAGCAGTTTTGATGTGGATTTCTGAATCTGATAATTTTTTTTTTATTGAAGTGCGCTCTAGGTGAGGTCGGCAGCAATACCCAAAAGAAGTCTTCAGCGGCTACTCTAATTTCAGAAAGCCATTACAAAATGTAATACCTGCTACTGCTCTCTAAACGAAAAACATCTCAAACGGAACTGATTTGAAATGGTAGGTAAGGTGCAGTGAGTGGTATCTGCTATTGGGTGTCTGGTTGATCTTAAAATTATTTTTATTTCCTTCTTGATGCTTCTTCCATTACACAAATATTTTAGGGTTATTCCAAAACCTGTACCTACAAAGCAATATATTTATATTTATTTATATAATAGTTTCTATGAATTATCGAACTTCTATATATTGGAGCGAAACATATGTTAAAATATTCACATGTACATTAGATTTGCTGTTGTAATTTCTTGTGTTATCTGCCCTGGGCGATGATAAAATCATATACCACTTTTTTGTATCCTTTTTGTTATCGTTTACAAAACACTGGAAATATGTTACGACTGTCCGAAGGATTTAGGATCATATATTTTTAATATATTTTATAATTTATTTTTGGTTGGAATAGATGCTCTAGCAGTAGTAATTAATATCATTCCAACGGATTTATAAAAACTAAATTCATCAACTTTCCCGGATTTACGACATCCAACGACAACATTCCAATTATCACTGTAAATTCATACAAGCTATGCAGTTATGAGTGCATCATTGGATAGCACACCCCCTGGGTCTAACCCCAGGACCCCTAGGAATAGCATTAGCTCTTTACCCCCGAGGGAGGGATCTATATCATCGCCTCGGTCAAGTTTTTCGGAGTACTCTGGTCGCGGTAGTCATGGTATTGAACAGGTCAGTGACCACCCTGTCACACCATTCTCTCTGACGGCAATGGAAGGCAGATTCAAACAACTGCAAGGTTTGTTATAGGATATTGATTAAATTTTTGATGTTCGGGGATGGGGGTTTTTTTGGAAGAAGAATTTCTATCTCTATTGGGTGCCCGAAAGCCTGCTACATTCTTTTTTGATAAACTTACCAGTTGTGCTTTTTAGGTTAATAAGTTCTTTGAATATCTGAATAGGAGTGTGCTGCCAGCCTGGCATGTACATGGCTATATAAGTGCAACCTTTTTGGATTAAATGGGATTAATGTCTGCGAATTATACGTCTCAATAAGTCGTACTTATTATAAAAATATGAATTGTTATTTGCGAAAATTAACTCAAAGTTAATAAGTTACTTCAGGTATCTGAATAGGAGTGTGCTACCACCATCCTGGCATGTACATGGCTATATAAGCGCAATCTTTTTGGATTAAATGGCGTTCCTCTCTAGTGAATTACACGTCTTAATAAGTGATGCTTATTATAAACTATGAAATTGTTATTTACAAAATTAACTCGAAGAATATGGTAAAGCATAATCTACAGTCAAATGGACAAATCATATTGCAAAATAGTCTTTTCCATCATCCAGGGATTAATTATAGAACATATTTCGATGGTTTTTGCTTCATTCATAGAAGATGGATGAAAAGCTCATGGCCCCTGAAGAAAAACAAAACTACCACATCGGTCCATTCTTTTGTATTTATTTTAATGTCCCTTCCCTATTGTCCGTCCGTCGCCTTTAAGTTTTACCGCCTTTTCAAACAGATTAGTATAAACAACGCCGCGACATTCCTAGCTGGTAATATAAACTTTTGCCACAAAGAGGAGGGTTCAATTGTAAACAATGCTGGACTGAGTGCAAACAACTTTTATTTTGAATGCCGCTCGTTGTAAAAAGTTGCTTTCTAGATATCCATTGAGATGCCCCAATTTGTGTCTATTATGGTGGTTTGACTGTTAGAGTGAATTAACAAAACAATAATATCTCTTATAAGTATATATGGTATAAGATACCTGATTGTTTTGTTGACTCGCTCTAAGCAAGATCGGAAGGGACTGCTGTAAGTTATAACCACTAACATGGCAGAAAGTAACATTAAATGGAAAAGCAAGCACTCTAAAATATATCATAAATGTTATAAATTAAGGGTGCCTGGTTAGCTCTGTCGGCAAAAGCATTGTGAACACGCTTCAAGCTACGCTTCTCTAACATGCTGGGTTCGAACCCTGGTGAGGGATGATTGTATGCGAGATGTCTGCTGGATAGCTCGCCGGTGCACGGTGGTTCACATAAGCACTGCTTACGACTTCTTACGCCAACCATGTCTATGTGCAGGAAAAATGAGTAAAATGTTACGCCAAGACCTTCACCCCCAATTCGGATCTGGTATCGGCTCAGGTCATGGTTCTTCATATGATTAAGCTGTATTCTCGGCTTTCTTCTCCCGCGGGATAAAAATTAAATCCTGTCCCATCCAATCCAGCAGTTCTGAAATACAAAGAAAATATAACTCAATGTTGCACGATCCATTCTGACTCATTTTCCCTATCACTATGTCTTGTCTTGCCCCATTTATTGTCCCAATTGCAACTCGCAAAAGTTTGGGTTTTCATCGTCAAAATGACAGCTCCTCTCCTACTAAGACACCTGAAGATGATAAGTTCCATCGGAAGGAAATTTTGGTGAATGGGCAATATTCCTTGAAAATTATATCGGTAGCTAGGAAATTTATACGTGTTTCTTTGAGTGTCTGGTAGCAACTGTATAAAAGGTTTAAAATTATCAATATGGCTATAAATAGCAGATTATTTTTCGTCATCCAAATAAATTGTCATTAACAAATTACGGCCACCCTAGAAAACCAATTTCCCGCCACTCTTCGAACAGCTTATACTTTTCAAAACAAATTTTGTCCGACATTTCCATTTGTATGCCACATTTATCATCCTATTATTCCCAATAATGGTTTATAAAGGTCCGGGTTATCATTGAAGATTTGTAGACATAGCACCCGGCTATTCTGCTCTGTTAATCTTTAACTAAAACCACAACCCTTGGCTGGGAACTGAACTCAATTGCACACAAACGTGGCATTTCATAACCACAATGGTAGACAAAAAAATTAACAAAACTATCCCTTGTACTGTGACAGAACATTGTTTTTCTTCGAATTTTAAAAATGTTAAATTTTCTTCCAATGAACGAAAAAGCTTAAAGAATATTAATGCTGATATTGCATAGCAGTATTGAAGATTTTGAACCTTCTATAGTTTGGTTGCTTCCAGACATTTTTATCTTATAGCAAGTCATGTGTCATGGTGTATTTCCCCTTTCTTCTAATGGCATCCATTGTCTTCGAGTGTATGAGTGGCTGGTATTCTGGTACTGTACAATTTTACATTGTATTCTCATCAGATTTCACCCTCGGCGACAATGATTCGTCCCTTACGTTCATCTTATTTATTTTACAAAAGTTTGCTTCAAGCTAAAAGCAGTGCCTAATAGGAGCCAACTCATTGGCCTTTCGAATGGCAGAGCTACTAAAAGGGAAAGGGCCAACAGCCAGCAGAAGCCCCATACAGAACTAAACCACCATAGTTAAGTACAGTTAGTGGTATCTGTCCTGGGTGATGATAAAAGCTATTATGTATTATTCTTTGTTTCCTTTTAGTCGCCTCTTGCAACTCGCAGGAAATATGTTAAGGCTATTCAAGTCCGTACCTACGGGGTCACTCATAATAATTTAAAGGAAATTAATACTGGATCACATAAGGAATGAAACAAATAATCACGAATTGATCGATCTTTTATCTCTGAAAAAGATATAAATATTTTACAATTTCAATGTTACTTTGTAACAGCTTTGTCAGAGTATTTGCAATATATTTTTTATTATTTCCTTTTATTTATAGCCACTTCTTCCCCTGTAACAGTGATGTGCGATGGCCTAGTGGTTAAACATGTTGGAATCGCAGGTTGAAGATCTCGGTTTCGAGCTCCGGCGAGTCCGGCTCGCTCATCCATGCCCACCACTCAACCCAGGGTGTAATAACTTGGGTAGGCTAAGCCGAACAAGAAAAGATGATATCTTTCCAGTAATTGAAACCCTGTTCGTCTATAAGTGGCTGCTATCACGGGCCTTGGACAGGATGATCCACTCTAAGGAGTGGCTATAAAAAAAAATTAAAAAAAAAACAGCGGCCGCTTATAGACGGACAGGGTTACAATTACTGGAAAGATGTGATCTTTCCTGTTCGGCTTAGTTTACCGAAGGTTTTACACCCTGGGTTGAGTGGTGGACGTGGATAGGGGATAAGCAAGCCGAACTCGCAGGGGGTCGAACCAAAGTTCTTCAAACCTGCGATGCCAACATGTTTAACCATTGGGCCATCGCGCCCACTAATACACTTTGAAAACCCTATACCGGTAATCCATCAAATTTGCGCCATTGAAAAGAGTAAACACAGACGATGATGTAATACTCTGTGGCATTGGTGATGAAATATCAGTAATGCAGGGGTGCTGCTTGATCAGTGGGTTTATTTATTTAAGCCAAACTAGAAATATTTTTAAACCTTCTGTGCTATTATATCGCTCTGTAATTCTTCTAAGAACCAACTTGGTATTGTATTCATATTTATTTGTTGATAATTTTGAACCCTTTTGTACAGTTATATTTTATTTTTATTGTTTTTTTTATTAAAATTCACTCTGCGCAAGGTCAGAAGCAGTGCCTGAAAGGAACCTACAGCTACTAAAAGATGTGGTACCAGCAACTGCACTCTAAACGAAAAACATCGCAAACGGAACTGAACCGCCATAGTAAAGTGCAGTATCTGCCCTGGGTGATAATGAAACCGTCTACCACTATTTTGCTTCCTTTTAGTCGTCTTTTACGGCACGCAAGAAATACTTTAGGACTATTCTAAAGCCCGTACCAACTAAATTATATTACTGTCATACCCTTGTATAAGCCAATTTTATTCTGTCTTTCGTCACCATGTGGGTTATTTTATTTGTTGCGTCATTTCCTGTAATAAGATATTGTTTTTCTGGGTATGTGTGTAGCCAATAACTGAAGTTATGCTTGTCTAAACTAATGATTTGAAAAAGGGAGACATCTCAGTTGCTCTTCTGCAGGATATCAGTCTTGTATTTGCTCTATGACTAATTGAATCTTGTTAGTTAAATGTTTTTGTTGAAATAATATATTTTTTTTGAAAGTAGACTGACAGAATGTCAGCCACTCCGAGAATCTAAGAAAATGGGTTCGATCGGAAGAAAATTTACCAATAGGATCAATATTTAATGTATATGTCTTGGTAGAAAATAAAAAAGTATCATTGTGAGTGTCTGGTAGCAAACAGACTATAGAAAAAGGTTCAAATCCATTAATACTGTTATGAAATAGCAGTGTTAATGGTTTTGGAGCTTTTTGTCCATCGGAAGAAAACGGCAGACGCCCGAAGAAAAACAAGTTCCTCTCACCCTTGTTGAATGAATTTCGAGATTGGAAATGAGCTCATGGGATTATGCCTTGGGCTTACAACTCCCTCAACAAACTGAAGAGTCCTTGCTGATTTGGATAATCTCTCAAACCGAATCTTGAAACTAAAAGTGATATCCAAGATTCAAATAAATGTACGGGCGGGCATAAGGAGGTCCAGATAAAAACCTTTCAAATCGAACACTGGATTTAAAAGTTATGAATAAACTTTGAAATTTTATTTATGTATTTACAGACGAGCGTGAGGCAGTTCAGAAGAAGACTTTTACAAAATGGGTCAACTCTCATCTCCAAAGAGTATCATTAAGAATACAGGATCTTTACATGGATCTGAGAGATGGAAAAAGTTTGATGAAATTGTTGGAGGTCTTGTCAGGAGAAAAACTGGTGAGTTTCATGGTTTATCATCCATATCACCCAGGGCAGATACCTTATCACTGCACTTTATTGTAGCATGGTTTAACCCTCTGATATGTTTTCTCCTTATAGTAGGGGCAATACATTTTAATGATGAGGCACAACTCATCCCTGTCTCATACTTGACAAAATTAAATTTAACTACCTACCTAATAATCAATACCACAGGCATTATTATGTTAATCAATATTATGATTATTTGTTGAAATATTTTAAATATTAATGTCAAAATATTTTAATAGAATAATAGTCTTTTTTCATTGAAATGCACTCTGAGCAAGGCCTGAAGCAGGGCCTAAATAGAACCAACTAACGTCCACCTAATAGCAAAGAGGTTTCTATAAGGTGTAGTACCAGCAGCTGTCATTCAAGCAGAAAACATCCCAATTAAAACTCAACTGTTATGGTGAAGTGCAGTGAGTGGTATCTGCCCCAGACAATGGTAAAACCGTTGTTGAATGTATAGCAAACATCCTTACTTACAATAACATTGTCAAATTATCACAGCCAAAACCAACCAGAGGAAAGATGAGGATTCATTGCCTTGAAAATACTGCAAAAGCCCTACAGTTTCTTAAAGACAAACGAGTGCATCTAGAAAACATGGGACCCCATGATATTGTGGATGGAAATCACAGACTTATTCTTGGATTGATTTGGACAATTATCTTGAGATTCCAGGTAATATCCCTTCCCTATTTATTATGAGCATATACCATTGAATCAGTATCAACACAAATGTGCCTCAAACGGGCTATACATAAAAATATTCAAAATTTAAAAAGTAATTTACACCATACTCTCTAAGCGAACCACAACCTCTCACGTAGACACGAGTCCCAAATCGTATAATCATCATCCCTCACAGGATTCGAATCTACGTCAGGACGACCAGAGAGGCCTAGCTCGAAGCGTATTCCCAACGCTTTACAGATTGAGCTAACTGGGCACCCATGAACATAACTATTCCCAATAAATGCTTTTTTGGACACTAATCCCGAATCGTATAATCATCATCCCTCACAGGATTCGAACATAACTATTCCCCGTAAATGCTCTTTCGAATTGATATCCTTCAGCGTAACCCCATACTAATATCCACTTATTAACACAACAGGGTAGCAATGTTTGACATAACATTACCTTTCTAAACGACCCGTAGTCGAGCAACCAGAGTTTTGTCCGCATGAGCACTAGTGGAATAGATCTTTCCATATGAGCCATCATGACCACTAGAAATAAATTAAGTAACTGTTCTGATATGATGAGAAGTTAATCTCATCTTTATTCACCACCAGATTCAAGATATCAGTGTGGAAACAGAAGACAACCGCGAGACAAGATCAGCTAAGGATGCTTTACTACTCTGGTGTCAAATGAAAACAGCAGGCTATCCAAATGTCAATGTTCATAATTTTACTACAAGCTGGAGAGATGGATTAGCATTCAATGCTATTATTCATAAGCACAGGTACGTCACTGCTTGTTTTTTTCAAACAGGGTGCGATGCTCTTTTTGATAGTGTTTTTTTTTAGCCACTTCTTGGAGTGGATCACCTTGACCAAAGCCCTGTACTGGCAGGGCCACTTATAGAAGGACAGGATTAGAGTTGTTAGAAAAATATGTCCTGTTTGGCTTAGCCTAGCCCAGTTATCACACCCTGGGTTGAGTGGTGGGCATGGACTCGCCGAGATTCAAACCTGAGAAATTTAACCTTTAACTCCCAGTCTCTCAACCATAACATATCCCTATTAGCCCTCATCAAGACTAAGGCTGTTTAAAATATTCGATTCGCAATATTTGAATCATAAGTTATTCGATTGGATTTTCGCAATGATTCGTAATCAACGAAGTTATATTTTTGAATTTTTATTCAGAAATGAGTGAATTTTTATGTAAATTATAATGTGATAAAAAGATGTTTGTTTTAATATGTTAGTTCTGATTTAATTATTGGATTCGGGAACATTATCCGATTCGATTCTGAAACCCAAATATGTTTGATTTAGCCCACTCTATTCCAGATTATAAGCCTCCCTCAACTTGTGTTGAGAGAGCATTAAGATGTATGAAAAATTTGCGAATCAATGAAATTATCTTTGAATTGGTGAGAAATAAAGCCCAACCGATGTCGCTTTTTTGCAACAGATATCGATACCGATATTTTGACATTTTTGACCACCGGTCTCGATATTACATCTTGCGTAAAAACTCCCAAAAAAAAAGCATCGAGAAGCAATGAAATAACATGTCTGTCTAAAACCATATGCGCCACGCCTGACTGGATACTACTCACCAAATTGCTGTTACTTTTTCACTCCCTCTCCTCCAAAACATATTTTTAACATTTTGATGTGTTACTTAGCAATTTTTCTGGAGGGAGTGTGAAATAAATTTTCATTTCACATGAATAACATCAACTGGGGCCCGTATGTGTATTTTGGTGGACAAATATATTGGTAAACAGTGAAGTTAGGCTGATATATCTTTTGGGCTCTAATAAGAAATCTTCGCAGATAGCTACCAGTGTATTCATATGATTTCTGTGATTAGATATTCTTTTAACTACCATTTTAAACTCAAAAGCATTTTTTATAGCCACTTCGTGGAGGGGGTCACCCTGACCAAAGCCCTGTACCAGAAGCCGCTTATAAACGGACAGGGTTTGGAAGATATGTTCTTTTCCTGTTCAGCTTAGCCTACCCGAGCTTTTACACCCCGGGTTTGAGTGGTGACAATGGATTAAAGAGCTGGATCCATTGGAACTCGAAACCGAGATATTTAACCTACGATGCTTCCATCTTAACCACTAGGCCATCGTGGTGGACATCGTCCATTAAAGATGTAGACTTTTGCGTGATATCTGTTGTTTTTAATTTTTTTTTACGTTTATACGTACAGACCAGATTTGATTGAATATGAGAAGCTTAAGAAAGCCAATGCGATGGGAAACCTTCATAATGCATTCAATGTTGCAGAACAAAAACTTGGACTTACGAAACTGCTGGATGCCGAAGGTTCGTAGACTTGTCAGTTCATAGATGTTGTTCTTTGTTGGTAAACGGTTTCACCCAGGGTAGATACTACTCAATGCACTCTGTTATTTAATTCCATCAGAAATGTTTTTAATAATTTGTAATGTAGCTGGTACTGCGTTTTGTAATAGATCTTTGCTATTAGGTGATCACCCCGCCCAAGGCCCTGCAACAGCGGCCACTTATATACGGACAGGGTTACTGAAAAGATATGACCTTTTCCTGTTCGGCTAACCTACCCAAGTTATTACACCCTGGGTTGAGTGGTGGGCATGAATATAAGCGAGCGGGACTCGCCAGGGCTCGAACCCAATATCTTCAACCTGCGACGCCAACATGTTTAACCACTAGGCCATTGCGCGTCACACTGATTCAGACCTTTCTTGGATTCATAAAAACATGGTTGTTCAAGACACTTTGCTTAGATTAAGAAAATAACAAGATGGTTTCGGACATTTGAAGGAAAGGTTTTATAATGTTTTTTTCCTCTCATTCAAATATATAATTCAGGTAAATTCTCAAGTTTTTGCCAGCACACTTGCTAAGAGTCTATAATGGTTCCCTTCTTGAAGCACGCTGTCATACGTAATGCGATACCCACATTACATGCTGTCTATTTTCAGCTCATTTCATGAATTATTCATCAGTGTAGTCTGTTAGTACCTTGCCAGAAATTTTATTTTACGTAATTCGTGAGTCATGGTCTCGCCTCGACAACTTGGTCTATCAGTGAAGTAGGGAGGGGAATATCAGCTACCCTGCTACTCAGGGTTCCATCTAAAAAAAAATTTATTATATATCTCTTGGTAGAAGATAAAATGTCTTTTCAAGAGTGTCTGGTAGCAACAAAACTGTATAAAAAGGCTTCGAAATTATCAATACTGCTATGAAATATCTTTTTTATCTATGCGAATAAATTAAATGAACATCTCAGACACCAAAGGAAAACAGGTTTCTGTCATCCTGCAGGGAACCAGAGTAGTGGAACGTCAGCTACTCAGTCACCCAGAGAAAATAGGTCTCATCAGAAGAAAATTCAGCAAATGGAAATATTTTATTATATATCTCTCTGTAGAAGATAATAATGTCTCTGTAAGAGTGTCTGGTAGCAGCAAAACTGTACGAAAAGGTTCAAAATCAGTGAAAACCCTGATGTGAACTAGGGAGGTGGGGTGTCAGCTACTCTGCTTCTCAGACTTGAAAAAAATGGAAATTAAAAAAAAGGTCACACACGAAACAGTGCAATAGTCTTGATCACCTAGTCCTAATCATGTTGGCATCGCAGTATGAAGATTTCAGGTTCGAGTCACGATGAGTCTGGTTTGTTAATCCATGTCCACCACTCAACTCAGGGTGTAATAACTTGGGTAGGTCAAACTGAGAAGGCCATCTCTTTCTTACAACACTAACCATGTCAGTCTTATAAATGGCGCTAGTACAGGGCCTTGGTCAGGGTGATCCACTCTAGAAAGAGTGGATAAAAACAATTGTATATTGCAAACGCGAGCAATTGTGAAATAAAATCACTCGTACTTTCCATGCCAGAATTAGCTGTTAACTATCATTGACTAAGCGATTATCATCCTGATGCTGCTTATATCCCATTTCATCTTCCTCATGTCTCCCACTCCTTTATGACCAAACACTGCACAATATGATGGTTTTGTATTGTGGGTATGATCATTCATGCATCACCCATGATATATATACTGCGATCCTGGTCTGTGAAGGTCATTCACTATTTTATGTTGATGTAGTCCCATGCTGTCCCACTTGGAGTTGTGTCTTCTGTATTTTGGAACTTTGTTGATTCTGCCTCATAAAATCTTTGTACATATGATTGAACATTAGCCATGCAAGAGGCTCCACTGTGCATCCTGATGCCAAGTCCAAATTCTTTTTACTTTCTAGTTTATTGTCCTCATTATTTATACATGTTCTGGAACAATTGTGAATAAAAAAATATTTACCCCTTTTTTCAGATGTTGCTGTTGACCAACCAGATGAGAAATCCATCATCACATACGTTGTTACTTATTATCATTATTTCTCAAAGATGAAAGCGATCGCCGTCGAGGGAAAGAGAATCGGAAAGGTTAGTTTTGAATGAATATTGTATTTGTAGGTACGGGATTTAAAAAAAATAGTCCTAACATATTTCCTGCGCAAAGGTGGGGACTAAAAGGAAAGAAAGAAGTGGTAGGTGGTTTCATCATCGCCCAAAGCAATTTCAATGAAAAGTGAGGGTAAAAAGCATGAGCATGGTATGGTATTTCTATTATTACGGGCTTTAATAAAATAGTCCTAACATATTTCCTGCGCATAGTAGGTGGGGACTAAAAGTGAACAAAGAAATGGTAGTTGATTTTACCATCGTCCAGGGCAGATATGACTATTTGTTCTTTACTATAGTGATTCAAAAGAGTGCAATTGCTGTTACTACTTCTTGTAGTAGCTCTTCACTATAAAGTGGCTGTTGGTCTTAAAACGAGTTTCAATAAAAGGTGGGGGTGAAAAGCATGAGTGTGGTATGGGATTTCTATTATGTGTCTGAAACTTTCATCTCGTGTCAGCTTTCAAAAAAATATTGCAATCTTTCTGCGAGTTATACATGATACAATATTGTTAATGTTCTCCTGATCCAAAATATTTTTTGGAGATGTCTGAACGCGGACTGACTGTCCTAACTCACTATTCTTTCCTAATTTTAAATTTGTTAACTTCTCACAGGTTCTGGAAAGCGTTATTGAGAGCAATGACATGGTCGACAAATACGACACTATAACCTCGGACCTTTTGGAATGGATCGAACAGACCATCATGATCCTCAGCGATAGAAATTTTGCCAACTCACTAGCAGGTTTGTTAATAAGATGAATGTATCTTATTGTCATCGAAATAGGATAGGATAGGATTACATTTTTATCCTGCAGGAGAGGATAGCCGTTAATTCGGCTTAACCATATGGTGAACCAGATCCTGTGCAGATACCATTTCCGAATCTTGATGAAGGTTTCTAGATTATCATATTTCTCATTTTTGCTGTGCCTGGACCTGGTTGGTGGAGGATGCCGTAAGCAGTGCTTACGTGAACCACCGTGCACTGGCGAGGCGTCCAGCAGACCTCAGCTTTTCCCCTCGGAAATAATAGAATAGAAATTTTACTGCACAAATATGCCGAGATGCGGAAATTTTTTATTGTTTAGGGTATGTACACCGCACAACACTTTACCATAGCGCTCCGTTCGGGATCTTTTCCGCTTGGAGTGCAGTTATTTTTATCGCCACTCCTTTGAGTGGATCACCTTGAACAAGGTCCCGTACGAGCCACCACTTGTGAAACTAACATGGTTAGTGTTATTGGAAAGATATATTCTTTCCTGTTTGTTCAAGCCTACCCAAGTCATTACACCCTGGGTTGAGTGGCCCGAATGCCCGAAATACAGAAATTTTTTATTGTCCAGGGCCTATACTTCGCACAACACTTTGCCATAGCGCTCTGTTCGGGATCTTTTCCGCTTGGAGTGCAGTTATTTATATCGCCACTCATTTGAGCCCACGTTGATCAAGGTCACATAGAACAAGATATATTCTTTCCTGTTTATTCAAGCCTACCCAATTCGTTACACCCTAGGTTGACTAGTTCACATGGTTTAACGAACCGGACTTGCCCAAACTCTAAAACCACAGATCTTCAACCTGCGATGCTTGCTGCTACATCTTGTAGTTGCTCACTGCAATTTATAAGTGGTTCTAAATCTATACTTCAATTAAATTTTGTTTTCTGTTTAAAGCGAATTCTCTCAACATTTAATATCCTTACCTAGGTGTCCAGCAACAACTGAAGGCCTTCAACAGCTACAGAACCAAGGAAAAACCTGGGAAATTTGAAGAAAAAGGAAATCTAGAAGTTTTGTTGTTCACTGTCCAGAGTAAAATGAGAGCGAATAATCAGAAACCATACACACCCAAGGAAGGAAAATTAGTCTCTGATATCAACAGGGTATGAAGTATATCTGTTGAGTTATAAATTGGACCGAAAATTTTTTGCAAATCAGATTGAATCACGCCATTCAATAAGAGTCCATCGACTAGGCCCTGTAGGTACAGGCTGTAGAATAGTCCTAACGTATTTCCTGCGTGTCGTAAGAGGCGACTTGAAAGGAAGCAAAGAAATGGTAGATGGTTTTATCATTGCCCAGGGCAGATACCACTCACTGCACTTTACCATAGTGGTTCAGTTCCGTTTGGGGTGTTTTCCGTTTAAAGTGCGGTTGCTGGCACCACATGTTTTAGTAGCTCTTTGCTTTTAAGTGGCCGTTAGTTGGTTCCTTTTCGGCACTGCTTCCGACCTTGCTCAGAGTGAATTTTAGTTAAAAAAGTTAAAAAAATCCTTTTCTTTCTCTCTTTCTCTTGGTCAAAACTGTTGAACAATCTGTGGTGATTCCTTTTTTGTTCCACCGGCCGTTTAATATATTCTAATGCTTCTAATATATTCTTAATCCAGGCCTGGGAGCGTCTTGAAAAAGCCGAACACAACCGCGAACTGGCATTACGAAACGAGCTCATCCGACAAGAAAGATTGGAACAACTTGCCAGTAGATTCGACAGAAAAGCTGCAATGAGAGAGACCTGGCTTAGTGATAACCAGAAACTTGTCTCACAGGTAATAAAACTTTGGATCGTAACTGGATTTAATTTTAATTTCAGAATTTAATGTCGATGAAATCTCGTTCTGAGCTCACTCGTTCTTTTTTTTCTTTTTTATAGCCACTTCTAAGAGTGGATCACCCTGTCCAAGGCCCTATAACGGCGCCACTTATAGACGGACAGGGTTACAATTACTGGAAAAATATGATCTTTTCCTGTTCGGCTTAGCCTATCCAAGTTATTACACCCTGGGTTGAGTGGTGGGCATGGATTAGCGAGCCGGACTCGCCGGGACTCGAACCCGAGATCTTCAACCTGTGATGCCAACATGTTTAACCACTAGGCCATCGCGCCCACTAAAGAGAACGGTATATATAATAATAGTACCATGTATATGAGGTTTTTTAACTTAAGATATTGATATCAACAGACATTTTTGGTGTCGGCCCATCACTCGTAATAACTAAAACAGGCTTTAAAGAATTAAAAAGATCGTTTTTTTTTTCAAGTAATAGTATAATTAACAACAATGTGGTAAATTAATTATCTATTAATTATATTAATGATTTTTATTTAATTAGTTAATTATTCAAAGCTAATTGGAACCTACCTATTTGTGATACCTATGCTGCATTCAATTGTCTAGGAGAGGGCAGTGATACCATTTTGTCAAGCGGAAAATAGGGTTTGATTGTGTGGGGTATATAACTTCTCAGAGCCAGTTCCAAATCATTGAAGTCTTTACTAGTGTTGGCAATTGTAGTTAAAAGTACTCATTCTACCTGGTATACATAGTTTATTTTCGAAGTACTTTTTTTTATTGGAATTCACTCTGAGCAAGGCCGGAGGGAGAGCCCGAAAGGCACCAACTAACGGCCACTTAATAGCAAAGAACTACTAAAAGATGTAGTACCAGCAACTGCACTCTAAATGGAAAATATCTCAAACGAAACTGAACTACCACAGTAAAGTGCAGTGAGTGCTATCTGCCCTGGGTGATGGTAGAACCATCTACCACTTCTTTGCTTCCTTAAAGTCGCCTCCACACCGGAAATACGTTAAAACTATTCTAAAGCCTGTACCTACAGGGCTAGACTCTAACCCAGTTTTGAGGATATCTGGTTCACCCGGTTCAACTTTCACCGACTTTCCTGTTTGAAATTTTGCCTTTGTAATTCATTAGGTAAAATAGGGATATGTACCTAATTTTTAACTAGGTTATTGAGAATATAAACTAAGCGCCAGGATCAAAAAGTAGGTACCTAACATAAAAACAATGTAAATCATAATATGACATATTCTGTTCATTGTGAAAATGTTTTTGAATTTAGCGACTTCAGTCATCAAATATCTTAAATATACAATAAATGCAGCAAACCCAACTATTACCTAGTTTACCTGATATCTAGATGCTAGCTAGTTTTGAAAGTGGAACTAGGTTACCTAGTTCTCAGCTATTGAGTGGCTGTTGGTGCCCTTTAGGAGCTTCTTCCGGCCTTGCTAAGAGTATATTTCAGTCAAAAAATCATCAAATATTTTAAAAATACATTAAATCCAGCAAACCCAACGATTACCCTGTTTTAAATCTAAGTACTACCTAATTTTGAAAGTGAAACTATGTTACCTAGTAATACTTTACCTATTTTTTTGGCTAATTCGTTTTAGTTCACCTAGTTCAAGTGATAACTAGGTTGCCATCACTAGTGTTTATCCACCTATTTTGGTGTTGAATGCATTGTCCTTGTTTAGAGCCCGACCAATATCGATATTTTATCTCTTTGAAAACTCTCCCGAAAAAAAACAATAAATCAAAAACATAATGAAAGAACATGCATGCCTATTGCATAAGAAAAGCAAATGAACATATAACATTTTGAAGTGTTACTAAGCAATTATGAGGAAGGGTGGAATAAGATTCCATCTCACGCGAATAACATCTGCTAGGAATTTCCCCGGATGGAAGCAAAAAATATTCTGTAAATTTTGCCATTTGAACGTAAAATGCATCATTTCTAAAGAGTTGTGCGTGCCTGTATGTGTGGATTTCAGTTGGCTGGTATTATCAGCTGGTTTTGTGATCTGTCGATTTATCGGTAAACAGCAAAATCGGGCCGCTATAACGGTCGGGCTCTATCCTTGTTGGAGGAAGCCTTTCTCCGTCATGACTCGCTGTTCGTTTCATATGTCTCTTTATTTTTGGCTAAACAGGATTTTTCATTGAGACAACTTTATTACCTTTATTTAGATACACTAGGATATGTTTCGAAATACATTATGAAAAATATATTGTACATATTAATATTTATTTTTTATTCAATTCTTATCTTGATTTCAGATAGAAACGGTAAGCCCATGTAGCAATCATAAACCTGTTAGCTCACTGTATTGTTGAATTTCTTTTCTAGGTCTTTTAAGGCTTTCATTTACGTAGCTTTGCTTAAAAAACTTCTCTTGCTGATTTTGTGTCTTTCACTCGACTATTTTTTTTCAAAATATGGATCGGTTTTAGTAGGTTTTTCTTAAAAAGTATTTTTTTGATAAAGTGGTAGATAACTTTATTTTGATAATTCTCTCGTTATTGAAGTTGTTTCTGAAAGAATGTCTTATAGCTAAGCTGTTCAACTTCGGATCCTTTTAGGTCTGTTAAAGATGAAATATTATTTTGTTATGTTGTACAAACTCTGTAAGCCTTCCTTGTCTTTGACCAAATACTTGGAATTTTAACACTTAGGAACCGAATTGAGGTTCCAAACTGTTTGGTAGGGGAGGGTCTCAATGTTGATTTAATCCGCTCTTCCGAAACACAGACAAGACGTCCATAAGTCTTTCATCACACATATACAAGATTTTTCGTTATTTTCAATCTGAAATTTGTTGAGGAAGCCAAACATTTTCAAGAAAACAGGATTGTGTATGTTCGTAAAAGACTCTCGAGCCTCTCGTCCAGTAATTTGAGTTCTTTTCGTAACTTCCCTGCCAAACGAATATTTGAACCCCTTATGGTAAGCATAGAAGGGTCTTTAGTCTTACATAAATCCCGCTGAAAGAATATATTCTCGATCTGTGTAGATTTCAATGAATTACCTTTCTGTTTTTGTTTTTTTATTTTCTACGCTGCAATGACATAGGAGATGAAAAAAGACTGGGTAAAATATGCAGATTCTTATTATTATTGTTTAATATAGTAAATTGGTTATGGATTTCGACCATAACTTGTGGTGGTCTATGTATTCTTTAAATCAAGCTTCCTTTCTCTACCTCGAATGCTCAAACGTCAAATTAGAGAATAACATTATAAATATATCCGAAATTTTGAATTGATTTTTGGTTTTAGCAATGATCATAAAAAATCGATTAGCTTTGTATTTATTATGCAGAATCCCATTTTACATCAAATTAACGCCGTTAAACATGCAATTTACATTATGCATTGTATTATTATGAGCCATTCTAGAATAAACAAAAACTAAAAATATTATATACCTCGAAATAGCCAAATAGTTAGCTGTTCGTACATTATCATCATATTCCATTTTTATTGCTGTATTTCTAAAATAAGTTTTCTCACCGTGATCGTCACTAGATAACTTAGAGATAGATTCTTTTAGGTAATTATGTCAACTCATGTAAAAATAATACCCAAAAAATTAACACTTCCAATATCCATTTATATCTTTCTGTGTACTATAGATGCATTGAAGATGTGCTCGAATTACTCACTCAATTTCCTGATTTTTCTTCTGGTCTTATATGACCTCTTTTACATTCATTCTTTAGTTCTTTAATGTATTGGTGGAAAAATCGTGTAGATTTTTTATGCTTGAAATTTCTCTTGAATCTTCAAATATCTTTCATATCAGAACTCACTTTTTTATCTATTTTTCTGTCTTTTCTATCATTATCTTCGCCTCCTTCTCCCCAATTGATTTTTTTCCATTACAATATCCATACTAGGAGCCAGGAGTGAAAGCGTTTGAACTCTAGTTGTTATATGAAAGATGAATTTTTTTGTATATGAATATATTGAAGAACTAATCATTTACTTTGATATACCTGAGGTGTCCACCAGTCTCTCAATACTTTTTTGTGTCTTCAATTCCTTCATCATAACAAAGCCGGCCCTAAATTTTAGAAGAATGCTCACATCCCTATAAAAAAATTAGCACAAGCACGCTTTGTTAAGTTTGAGACACTGATGAATCGCGCCGTCAAGGCGCGTTTCATCTGTGGGTCATGTTTGACAAAATAAAATTCTGATTGGGATGAAGAGAAGTGTTATGACATTTTCCGATCTTTATCTAACGCAGGCTTTATGTTATCTGTGCTTGTCCAATGTTATGTAAGACATCTACCTTTTGTATCTATGTATTCGAAAATCTGAATTTTCTTACACTGATTATCATCTGGATGTGTTTCATTTGGAATATAGATTTCAACTTTCTGTGTGTAGATTATTCAGATTTCGTTTTGTGGTGCTGTGTCTTACAGTGTTACAACATAGATTAGATAAAAAATATTAGTTTGAACTAATGGACATTGTTTGAAATGAGCAGAATTAATCCTAAAACAATAATCATTTTTTCCAAATGGGCATATTTTTGTGTCTATGGCGATCATGTGATAATTTTGCTTTCTAACAAACTTTTTTTCATGGTTATTGAAATACACTCCAAGCGAGGTTGTATACAGCACCTGAAACGTACTATCCAACGACCACTGATACACTAAAACACTATATGAAATAAAGAGAAAACAGTGCTCGCACCAAAAGTGTAAAACATTTTTATCCAAAACTGAACCGTGTTAGTAGAGTGCAGTTAGATTCATCAACCCTGGACTACTAATGATATTTGAAAATAACTGTGTTGTTCTTTGCATAATGTTTTTTAAGTGGTGGTGTGTTTGTCTTTTCTGTCCTTAGTTCATATTCTTCGTTTTCATTCATTTTCTCTGTATATTTAGACTCCTCCTGAATTCTGGTTTCGAATTATTAGATTATATTGCTTTCCCATTTCATTTTCTCGATTTCTCTTTTCCGAATTCTACGGTTTCATAATCACCAACTAGTTTGAATATGTTCCACATAAATCAATAAAACAGCGATCTTTGCTGAAGAGAACTTGATTCGGTGTTGTTCTATAGTAAATTTTATATTTAAATGGACAAAAATGTTTGGGATCATATTCTCAATAGTGCCCAAGTTCAAGGGCGGAAAGTTAACTACTCTTCTACTGTATCGCTTGGAGAAATTGGTCATCATCGGAAGAAAATTTGGTCTAAGTATTTCGCAATAATTTATTTGTCAAGATGTTGAGAGATATCTGGTAGTTGTAAAATTGCACAAAAATATCCAAATTCATCAACATTGGTATGCCATGTTTTCGAATGATCATAGAAAACGACATGACTTTACATATTTGAATGAAAACAAGATCTGTTACAAGACAAACTCAAACTAAGTGAAAAAATTGTACGATTCTCATTATCGTATGTATTAACGCCAGTAAAAATCAAAGCAATATATGCGGCAGCAAATCACTTCCAAAATTAAACGCCATTTTGGAGTCGAATGAAATATTGGACTTTTTGAGTTAAATACCCTTAATTCCCATTATTCGTATCGTTTTAAGAGCGCGACTTTTCCTACATATTGAAGCCTTTAATAATTTTTTCTATTATTATTCAATCTTTAGGATAATTTTGGCTTCGATTTGCCGGCAGTCGAAGCCGCTACCAAAAAGCATGAAGCAATTGAAACAGATGTCAAAGCTTATGAAGAAAGAGTACAAGCTGTCATTGATGTTGCGAATGAACTGGAGTCAGAAAATTATCATGATTTTAAAAGAATTAATGCCAGGTGTGTGTTATCTAATGATGCCTCTTCCAGATTCCAGATCGGAATCAATTCGGATCCATATCCATTTTTATAGCTACTTGAGTGCATCACTTTTCCAAGACCCTATACCTGTGAGTTGTTGGAAAGATATGATGTTTCCAGTTTTTTTATAGCCACTTATTAGAGTGGATCACTCTGTCCAAGGTCCTGTAACAGCGCCCATTATAGACGGACAGGGTTACTATTGCTGGAAAGATATTATCATTTTCCGTTTGGCTGAGTCTACCCAAATTATTATACACTGCATTGAGTGCTGGGGATGGGTTAACGAGCCAGACTTGCCGGGATTCGAACCAGAGATCTTCAGGATGCTTTGAACACTCCCTTCTGCATTATTGCTGAATAGGATTATCCAAAATATTTGATTCGAATCATAAATTATTCGATTTCTGCAACAATATGAAATCAACAAAAGGATAATTTTATATTTTTTTCATGAATATTTGGGAATTTTTATATAAATTTTAAAATGATATAAGAATGTTTGTTTGTTATATGACTCCGATCCAAATATTCGTTTCGACTTGGAAAAATTATCCGGTTCTGCCCTGGACGATGCTGAAACCATCTACCACTTCTTTGTTTCCTTATAGTCGCTTCTAGTCGACGCGCAGGAAATATATTATTATGCCTTCTAGGATCTCATACATCCAGTTTAATAATAAAACATTATGCTGCCTATAATGCCTGCTCATTATTTTAACCAAGAGTGTAACTTGGGTTATCATGTTCAAACCAAAAAGCATATATGTTTTTTCAATATCACTAACCCTGTTCATCTATGGGTGGCCACTATTGAAGAGAGCTTTGCTCAAAGTGATCATGAATGATTTTCAAAAATGATTCTGGAGGAAGAACTATTTCGAGTGACTCTATATGACTTGAATAACTCTTCATCCATTCAAAATACTTAAATTTGATTGTAATTTTGTTACTTTTTAGAAAAGAAAACATCCTCCAATTATGGGAATACCTACTCGAACTTCTGAGAGGACGTCGAGCTCGTCTCGAGTTGAACGTTGAGTTGCAACAAATGTTTCAAGAAATGTTGTCTCTCGTAGATTGGATGGAAGAAATGAAGGTTCGTATCAGACTGACATAATATCAGCTTTTCTGCTACTTAGACACCAGAAGAAAATTGTTATCATCAGAAGAAAATTTAGCAAATGGGCAATGTTAAATGATAAGTCTGCGACTGGAAGATTTGAATGCCTCTTTATAGGTTTCTGGTACTAACCAAACCAGAATCAGCTTTTCTGCTACTTAGACACCAGAAGAAAATTGTTATCATCAGAAGAAAATTTAGCAAATGGGCAATGTTAAATGATAAGTCTGCGACTGGAAGATTTGAATGCCTCTTTATAGGTTTCTGGTACTAACCAAACCGTAAAAAATGGATGGAATAGCAGTGTTGATGGTTTTTTGTTCATCCAAAGATAATGACATCAACATTTCGAACAGATTCAAGATTCTGCCTTTTGCTGTTTGTTGTATTAGGGAAATTCAATTATTTTTTTCGTTAACCAAAGTTATAAGTAACTATTTTCAACCCTAACATAAGATTTTTTTAATGAAATTCACTCTGAGCAAGGCAGTGCCTGAAAGGGTCCAACTAACGGCCACTTAATAGCAAAGAGCTACTAAAAGATACAGAACCAGCAACTTCACTCCTAAATGGAAAACGTCGAAATAAGGTGCCGTGAGTGGTATCTATTCTGGACTATGGTAAAACCATCTACCACTTCTTAGAACATGATGCCCATCTTTGATCTTTTTTTTTTACAAAGATTCGGTGTTCAATTACATACTAAGCGTTTCTTCCCACTTGTAAATGAGCAAAAACTATCAATTTTATTTTGATTTAAATGGTGCTTCAATTCATTGCTTATTTTTATAGTACACCTGTACTTGTTGGTTGGTGCTATTTCAGCCACATTGGCTACTCTGCAAGTTTCTGAAAACCTGGCTTGTGGCTTCTATTAATCCCCCAATTCACACCTATTTGCTGTGGATGGCACAAACAGTTTACGCAAGAAGTTTTTCTCAAAAAAGTCGCTTTCGAATTCTTTGCCTTCTGACTTGCTTTCCTGTTTGTGTTGGTATTTCAGCCACCTTGGCTGTGCATACGAGGAAACTCTGCGAACTCCTGGCAACGTGTACATGGCTGCTATAGCACCTCCAATTTACATCAAACAGTTTTATGTGAGACGTCTTTTTCCAAGAATCTCCAAACTTCGGAATTCCTTGCCTTTTAACTGCTTCCTTGGTTATGCTAACCTACATGGCTTTGAAACTCTAGTCAATTGACATCTGTCAGGGTCTGAGATTCCTTAGTTCCCATTCTTGCATTTCATGTAGCTCTCTCCACACTGATGGTTAGCTACATGAAATGCAGAAATAGGAACTAATGAACCCCCCATCCCTGCAGGTATGTCTCTTGCAGCCTTGCTCTTAGCGAATTTTTATAAAAAAAAACCTCATTTAATTCAAGACATTTCTACTAGTCATAACTTACCCACTCATTCTCTCTCAGGATCAATTGGAATCTGAAGACTATGGTCAACATTTAGCGAATTTTTATAAAAAAAAACCTCATTTAATTCAAGACATTTCTACTAGTCATAACTTACCCACTCATTCTCTCTCAGGATCAATTGGAATCTGAAGACTATGGTCAACATTTAGCGAATTTTTATAAAAAAAAACCTCATTTAATTCAAGACATTTCTACTAGTCATAACTTACCCACTCATTCTCTCTCAGGATCAATTGGAATCTGAAGACTATGGTCAACATTTGTTAGGAGTGGAAGACTTGTATCAAAAACATACTCTTCTAGAGCAAGATATTGCAGTGCACGGGGAGAGAGTCAAAACATTGGAAGCTCAGAGCATGAAGTTCATTGAACCCAGAGAAGATGGTGAATATGATTCCTATTTTCCTGGCTTGCTGCACTATAACACTCACAGACTTGCAAATTTTACGAAATTTAGGTTTCTTGAATCTTGGAATGAGATCATGATATTTTTGTATAAAAATAAACTTATATTCCTGTGGAATATCATTAAAAAAAATTACATTACTGATTGCGTAAAAGCCTTTCATGAGTGACATATTTCTTCAAGAAACCAATACAAATTTAAAACTGAGGATTTTAAAACTTCAATCACATTGATGTTCACAGGCTACCAACCTCGTGAGCCCACAATTTGAATCTTTCTAGTTGCATTACTGCTGAATGGCATAGTACAGATTGTGGAAAAGCGATTCGTACTATGTCGTATTCAAGCATTGGCAGTCAATTAACTAAGGTCAATTCTGAAAATAAAGGTGGTAGTTGAGCTGGGTGGCATTAGATATATCTTGTACCGGCATACCGCCGCAAAAATGCCGGTATTACCGGTATGACACGCCATTTTCTGCTATCAAAATGCATGCTATAGCGTTGTTGTAAAGAGCCATGCGAGGCACAACTCAGTTAAAAAAATCAGGTGCAGGATGGGTCGCTGTTTCATGACATTGCAAAAGTTCAGCAGGTGTAAGTGGGCAAATGACCTGTTTTTTGTCATTAATTGACGCGATAATTCACCAATTTGTAACCATTTTAGGCAATATGTCGCAGAAAACTGGTATCGTGACAAACAGACATTGGTCAGATTAACACGAAACGGTATATTGGAAAACTCAATACCGGTATTTACCGTCTTACCGATACCGCTTCCGAGCTCTAGGTGGCAGATACCCTTTTTCAAATAATTTTTTATTCAACTTTTCAAAACTAATTCTCTCAGGTTATCAAGCTTGCGAGCCCGCAGTGGTTGAAGATCGTAGAAACCATGTCACAGCAACGTATGATGAGCTTCAAAAACTTGCCGCACGCCGACATTCAAAATTAGATGAATCTCGCAGATTGCACCAATTCTTCGCCGAAATGTCCGAAGAAACTGCGTGGTGTCGAGAGAAGGAGAGTGTCTTGAATTCTGATGATGTTGGACGTGATTTGACCAGTGTACAGTCCCTGCTTAATAAACATAAGGTATGCATTGCAGAATCTTTTCTCCAGATATCTGGTACTTCAAATTAGGATAGGATATCATTTTTGTCCTGCAGGAGAGGAAAGCCGAGAATACAGCTTAGCCATATGGCGAACCACAACCTCTCATGCAGATACCAGTGAAAGTTTTTGATTATCGTATTTCTCATTTTTCCTATGCATAGACCTGGTTGTTGGACGAAGCCGTAAGCGGCGCTTACATGAACCACCGTGCACCGGCGAGGCGTCCAGCAGACTTCTCGCATATAATCATCGTCCCTCACAGGATTCGAACCTGCGTCATGACAATCAGAGATGCGTAGCTCGAAGCAGATTCCCAACGCTTTACCGATTGAGCTAATCGGGCACACAGCAGTTCTGTTCATTTTGGACTCTGAACATACTAATATCACCCACCTAAGTTATTACGCCACACCCTGTGTTGAGTGGTGGGCATGGTGAACGAGTCGGACTCACTAGGACTCGAACCCGAGATCTTCAACATCCGATGCCGACATGTTCAACCACTAGGCCATCGCACCCACTGCGGTCACGCAGTTGAGCTAAAAAAGTTCAAGATTTGGTTAATGTTCATTAGTATTTAGGCATTTCACACACTGTTTGTTACTACAAACAACTTTCCATACAGATATTGTACTATTCTGAGCTTTTTATTTCCATTAACAGGCTCTTGAAGACGAGATGGCGGGACGTAAAATGATTAAGGACCAATCCATAAAAGCTGGTGAAGTCTTGATCGAGCAGGAACATTACGCATCGGATGATATTCAATCTCGAATTAAAGAAGTCGAACAGCAATGGGAAAACCTTGAAGATCTTGCTAAAGAACGACGACAGAAATTGGAGAATGCTAATGACTTATACCAGGTACGACAAATAAATCTTCATCTGATTCAGGAAAGCTGTTAACTGCCCACCATGGTGACATAGTCCTGTTTTTGGGTGTTCAAAATTTTCTTCTAGTGGACGAAAAATTCTTCAAAACCATCAACACTGCTATTACATAGCAGTATTGATGGTTTTAAAGCTTTTTTCTAATTTTTTTTTATAGCCACTACTTCGAGTGGATCACCCTGTCCAAGTGGCCACATATGGATGGGCAGGGTTAGAATTTCTTGAAAGATATGATCTTCTCCTCTCGACTTAGCCTACCCAAGTTATTACATCCTGGGTTGAGTGGTAGGCATGGATTAACGAGTCGAACCCGCCGGGACTCTGGTTGCTACCATCCAAGAAGAGGTATTTCACTCATCTGGCAAGAGATATATCATTAAATATTGACTGCCTGCTAAATTTTCTTCTGATGGAACCCATTTTCCCCTGGTGTCTGAGTAGCAGAGTAGCCGGCATTCAGCAAGCCAACAGACTAGCAAAATACTAAATAATCTGTTGAGATAATCAAAAAAATATTCTTTCAACCGAGCATGGTGATTGTCACATTCAAGTATTTCTGTATTTTCGACATCTTTGTTCAAACAGCCCCCCTTCAGATTTTTGAACCGTACATAATTAGATACCAGATCACAATAAGACCAAAATTTACTGATTTTTTTCCCTGATATTTTGAATTATTTTAAAAACGGATACCCTATAGTATTTCACTCGCAATTCTCTGCATCTCCGCATCTATGTTCGAACATAACCACCCACCCACCCCCGTACCAAACCGTACAAAATTATATACCAGATCGAAATAAGACAAAATTAACTGATTTTTCCCAACCAATGCTGATGTTTTGAAATTTTTTAAAAACCGAGACCCTTCCGTAATTCACTCGCAAATCTCACACCAAGAACTTTCATTGTAGCCGAAAGAATTAATAATTAAAATGAAAAAAATTGATTATATGCGGACAGTATGCTTTGTATTGATGAAAACTGTGCTGAATGTTTGTTAATTTTTTAGAATAAAGTATATTATCCCCTTATTAGACGGATAGATTTATTTCGACCTTAACATCTGTTGCAATTTCTATCATAAACGACACATTACACCTCATAAACGACGCATTACACCTCTTGTTAAGGCTTTATTCTACTTAAATTTAAGCACTAAATAAAAGATAAACAAAGAGTAACATTAACGAGTCCAAACAAAACCACATCTTGAGTTCTACGAGATCGAACGCTGAATGATATCGTCGCTTCTTCTGAACGTTGGTGATCAGCAACTCGCAATCATCACAAATAAGAACCACAATGCAATCAGGGCTTTATCTCGACTTCAACAACAAGCGGGTGTCAGCAAACAAATTATCACAACGATATCGATATATTGTATATCATATTAACATTTTTGAGTTACTCGTAAGAAAGATCAGGCGAATGAACAAAACCTCAAATGAAGTTTAAAAACACGTACCAAGTACAAGCACCCGTTAGCCCTAAAATTTATTTAACTACACAAAATAAAATACAAAAAATAATTGCATGCACAAACGAACAGGAGCGGATGACAATTGCCAGTTCCCACACAATAAATATAAAGTAAACAACAGGAATTAAATTATTGGTCGTATTTGTGTTGTTCCAATATAGAAGCAAAATGAAAATATGTTTGGATTTTTTTGTAAGCACCAAATTACAGTTACTAGTTTAAACATATTAATATTTTTTCCTTTTTCAGTTCCTGGCGGATGCAGATGACGTGGACACTTGGCTTGTAGATACATTGCGTCTTGTGTCAACAGACGACTGCGGTCGAGACGAGGCATCGGTGCAAACATTGTTAAAGAAACACAATTTGGTTGAAACTGAATTGAAAGATTTCGCGACTCAGATAGAAGGAATGCACGAACAGGTCTGGTTTTGTGGTTTTCTTAAAATAAGTTTGCTCTCTAGAGCCTAGGGGTGGCCAAAATAGAATATCTGTAGATTTCGAATCGGATCCACGAACCAGAAGTATCGTAATGAGTAAGTATCATGTGGGCTGCGGTGGCGTGATGAAAGTGGCGATAGCTACCAAACGTAATACATAATGAATGGCTCGGGTTCAAACCCCACAAAGTATGATCAAGACCGAAGAACGAAAAAGACTTCAATGAGCTATACACGCGGGGTGAACTTGGGCGAGGCACTGTAACCCACAGCCTTGGGACCATGCTCGATAACCTTACCGGTTCCTCATTGAAATGGCAAGACGCAAGATAAGTCTCGTATAATTACGAATCGAAGATTCGAATCAGCGGTATTATGAACAGTTAACCTAAAATTTTACAGGACGATTGTTAAATCCCCAAAATATACGCCTTTCGAATCACTGGCAAAATCGAATAGAATAATTTGGACAGCCTTGGTAGACAGTTGAAAGAGTATTTTATGGGATCCTACTGCAACACTACGAAGACTGCAGTGGTGATATAGGGTCTAAAATTGGTACAGAATGGGGGGGGGGGGGGGGTGTGAAACAGTGAGAATCAACTTAGATAGTTGTATTTTTGCTGCTGAAATTCACTATTGCGGCACAAGCAACACAGATTTTTTGTATTTCAGTGATTAGGAGCCACAGACTTGTATAGATGCATTTTTTTTTAATTATATTTTTTTATTGAACTTTGCTCAAAGCAAGGCCGAGAAGCTGTGCCTAAAAGAGAGCAACTAACTGCTACTCAAATGCCGAAGTGCTACTACAAAATATAGTACCAACAGCTGCCCTTCAAGTGGAAAAATCCCATACTAAACAGAACCTCCCTCATAAAGTGCAGTGAATGGTATCTTCCCTGGGTTATTACCTCTGGGTTATTACATCTCCTATTACCTCTGAATAGTCTAAAATGATGAATGTTCTTTTCTCGTTTTAGGCTGAGAAGCTCCCTGAACACGACCGAGAATCGATCGAAGTCCAAGAACGTTTGAGAAGCATCGATAGCAGATACAAGGATTTACAGGATTTATCTAAACAAAGAAAAGAGAAATTAATTGATGCTAGGTTGGTAACAGACTTATCACGTATCGCACAATTTTCTCCTGTTATTGTGTTTCGAACACTTGTGTGAGACACGGCCTAATTAATGTTCCAGTTGTATATCAAGAAATCTGTCTTGAAAGCCTGCGAACTTGTAAGTTTAATATGAGGAGTATAAGCCAGCATCAGTCCCTTATTTCGTCAGTACTTGATGTTATATTACATCAATCTGTAACCATTTTATGTGGTACACAATGTAACTCCGGTATCGCGGCAAACCGCCTATCCGAAGATTAACATGATAATGTATTGGGATAGAAATATAGCTGGGCAATTTGATTTGGTGGTTCAAATCGATTCGAAGAACAAATCATTCGAATCCATAATGAATCGTTCGTATGAACAAAGACTTGCTAAATGAACTAGAATTTTTTATGAGAAAATGCAATCGATTTTGGTCAAATTTGACGACTTGTTAGTTTTTATAAAGCATATAAGCCAACATCA